>PVIJ01002222.1:0-167461 GCA_004024925.1 Scalopus aquaticus | reverse complement strand
TTCTTTCTTGTTTTGTTTAGAGAAAGGAAAAAGTTTATTGGAGAGAAAAGGAACAGAAATAAAGTCGGACCTCCCAGGCTAGTGGAACCAGGCCAGGGAGGGGCAAGGGAGCCCCGCAGCCTCCATTTCTGACTAGTGTTCTTTTCACTAGACTGTATATAGTTTCATCTTCACACAGAAGGGGCGACTTTTATATATATATATACGTGTGTGTATACATATATATATATATGTATATAAAAAAATATGCAATCTTTTATACATATATGTTTTTTGAAGGTTTATTTATTTATACATATAAACTGGGGTGTAGGCCAGAGGTGTGGGGTAGTAAAAGAATTCACCAGAGACAGTGGGGAGCAGAACAAGCAGATCAACTGAAGTACACTGCTGAGGTGAGCAGCGGGGAGACAGGAGAGGTCTGCTGCAACCTGTGGGAAACTCCCTGGCCTGGTATTGAACTCATGCTGCAGTGGCTGTTGATAGCTCCATAGTGCTGCGCTTAACCTGTTGCGCCACCACAGAGGCCCTTATATATTTTATAGATCGATACTGTATGCTATAGCCTGCTTTCTTTTTCCAATGCAGCCATCGAGAACGCTGACTTCAATACAGCAAGGAAGGTAAGGACACAAGACTGTGTTGTCTTCTTGAAGCTTAAACATGAACGTAAGTTGAAGAGAGTGTTTCTGAATCTCGATGGTCTGTTGGCTGGTATTTTGGGAATTTACCAGCAGATAACATTTTAGTCTTGCTGTTTAAAAATCTCTCTATAATTGATTGATAAAAACTGGTTTTTGTCAACCTTCCCCAGGAATTTGAACTGTGCTGCATAGCTGTAACATTCTTGATTTTTTTTTGAATTTTGCAGTTACAAGGAGAAATCAAGTCCAGTTTTATTTCCACTGAAAAGTATCACCCTCTTGGTTGTCTCAATCTTGTGACTGGCGATTTAACCAGTGAAATCCCTGTGATAATTGGGGTAATTCCTTTTCTAACATTTTACTCTTTTATTGTCTGGAAAGTTCCTTCATTAAAGCACATAGTTTTGTTTAAATTATGAACTCATTTGTAATATGTAAAAGAAACAAAGAAATTATAAAGATAAGATCAGGTTAACTCAGTAAACAAACCGAAGTTTCTGTTTTGGAAAAAAGATTGCATCTTTATTTTCTGCAATCTCCACCCAAAACTTAGAATTCCTTTTTTAATTATGAGTGTAGGCAAAAATAACAAAAACCCTTATAGTTTGGGCAGTACTGTGATTTTTTTTTTAAAGATTTATTTATTTATGCATACAAAAACTGGGGTGTAAGCCAGAGGTGGGGGGTGGTGAGAGGATCCACCAGAGACAGAGTGGGGAGCAGAAAAGGCAGCTCGACTGAAGCACACTGCTGAGGGTAGCAGCAGGCGAGACAGGAGAGGACAGGAGAGGTCTGCTGCGCCATATGGAAATCTCCCTGCCCAATGGAACTCGTGCTCTAGTGGCTGTGGGCAGCTTCATAGGCTGAGACTTAACCCGTTGTGCCACCAGGGAGGCCCAGTATTGTGATTTTTTTCAGTATTAAACGTTGAAGATAAATAAGATAATAAAAATCATGTCCTTGCAGCTTTCTTGAGATATTGTGTATATCCCACTACCTTCCACATATGTGGCGGGAGGTGTGATGACCGTCGGTGACCAAGTCAGATGTACTACTGATTCTGTGTTATTTTGCCCACATTCATAATTAAAAGAAATGTTAAATTTCAGATAGAGAATAGTGAAAATAAAGCACTAATTTTTTTTTCCTATCTGAGGTCAAAGGTTCCTTGAACCTTGAAACAAGCCAGGTTAATATCCTCTATATTAGAGACGAGTCCTAATGAGGAAAAGGTCTTTATTTTAATCCTTCTTTGATAAGTGAGCCTGCTTTATTCTCATGTGGACTAGCTCACTTCTTGCAAGTATATGTTTTTGGTAAAGTGGAAAACTGGATAGGAAAGTGTGGGATCCCCAGCCCCCACCCTTTGTTCCTGGGGTGTAGTTTGGGGCCAAGTCCTGGGTGAAGCTAGAATGAAGAGTCAGGCAGGGGGCCTCTTCCAGGACAAAAGTCTTGGTTTGCTGAAAAAACAGGCAGACATTATGGCCAGATTAGCATAACCAGCTGGACCACTTCAATAGGAAGTTAAGTATAAATAGGATTAGAGGTAGGATGCTTTGAGCAGTAGCAGCTTTGGGCCCCCAAGGCGACTTCCTGTATTCCCTGCTCCCTAGGTTGTGGGAGACCATGTTGCATCCCCAGTCCACATCCCCACCAGGCACCTTCCTCCTTACTGCCTGCCATCCTGGAATCTAAGCCCTTCTAAATAAAAGTGTGAGACTGGGCCAGTAAGGCCGCCTTTTCTCCAGAGATGTGAGGCTTGAGGCTGCATCTCCAGAGGGGTAGTTCCTCTAGGTGACTTCTCTCATTCTCTCACTGCTTGGACTCTTGAGTTGTTTCTTTCTCCATCCTGTGCCACTTCCAAAGTTGCCACCCCCGAGGCGACAGGAAGGCATCATGAAGCACCCCTTTACCCACCGTCATTGGAAAAAACTCAAGACATATGCCTTCTGTGGGATGTCTAATGTTATATATGAAAAGTAGCACTTGGGCCTCCCTGGTGGCCTAGGGGTTAAGTCTCAGTGCTTGAGTTCAATTCCTGGCCAGGGAGCTGATCCACATGGCGCAGCAGACCCCTCCTGTCTTGCCTGCTGCTCCCCCCAGCAGTGGATTTCAGCAGATCCGCCTGTCCTGCTCCTGGCGAATCCTCTCACCCCCTGCACCTCTGGCCTACATCCCAGTTCTTCTATGCAAAAATAAATTAATCTTAAAAAAAAAAAAAAGTAGTTTTTTATTATTTATGTGTAACTTGGGGTTACTCTGGTTATAATTTCTTTGGATTTGGGAGTAAAACATCTAATATTCAAGGAGCAGACAAAAAAGTTCAATATCATTACAGCATTTACAGCATTTTAACTTGCCAAATTCAAATTATATATTAAACAGTTACCTTTTCCCATTTTCTGTTGGTAGTTTAATATTTCATCAGGGTCGCAGATAATTAGAAATATATTTTCCCCAAATATTTGTTATTATTTTAATGAATAATATTTCATCAGAGGCTTACTCCCTCTACATATATATGTTATAGCCTGGAAGAGGTCTTAGAGTTTACCCTGTGTCTGTTTTTAAAAAGATTTTATTTTTGTGTAGAAAAACTGGGGTTTAGGCCAGAGGGGGCGGGGATGGGGTTGAGAGGATCCAACAGAGGTAGAGGGGGAGCCGAACAGGTGGATCTACTGAAAAACACCGCTGAGGGGAGCAGTGGGTGAGATAGGAGAGGTCTGCTGCGCCATGTGGACCAGCTCCCTGGCTGCCACGCGGGAGTCCCCACCCCATGTCTTACGGGTAAATTGCCTGAATGTGCCAACTCCTTATTAACTACTCACATGACAGCAATGAATAGCAATAATCCTATATTCTTGCCATTCTTTTCTGCTGAAAATGAGCTAAGAGAGGAACTGGGAGATAAACCCTAGTTGGACTTGAATGTATAAATATATTTTGAAGTTGGTAATAAGTACAATTTAGGTGTTTCTAAGTGGAGGAGGATTCAGGTCTAAGAACCAAATTTGCATTCGATGTTCCCTTTTCACTTCTGCAGGGAGCTGGCAATTGTGCATTCTCAAAATGGGAACCAGATTTTTCCAGAAAAGGAATGACAATTAAGAATGTTATTGATTCAGAGATTATTAAAGGTAAAATAAGTTAATGAAACCACTTTTGGTCATTATTGGCGAGTTTTTATTTCCATGTCACTGTATTAAGTCTGGCATTTGACCTAATTTACTAGATCATTCTTTGGAACAGGCCCAGTGAATCCGATAATTGTCCCCTTACATCACTGTTGTTGTTGACATGTGACTGTAATTACTCTTCGTGGGGGGAAGGGGCTTAGCTTTTAGTGTCACCTAAAACATTTTAAGATACAGAAGCAGGAGTTAATGAGAATGGCCACTTTTTGTTTAAATAGACTTCTGCTTTTCTGTAAATGCCTTGCTTTACTGTTGCTATGTGGCTTTGTGTCATACAGAAATGTAACCTCACACCCTGCTCTCTCTTTTGTAGGTGCAAAGAAGTTTCAGCTGATAGACAATCTACTTTTTGTTCTTGATACTGATGTACGTTTCTGGTAATTCTCCTTCAACGTTTTTACCTGGTATTCTGTCAGTAGTCCAACGTCGTACAAACACAAGGGCCCTATCCTTAGAAGGGTGGCTTCTAATTTTGCACCCTGTGGTTTATTTCAGTATGCATTTTCAAAAATATATCCTGAAATGTCAATTTTTAGTCCTTGAGACGAAAGGAAGTGTGGGGTTTTTTTGTTTGTTTTTTAAAGATTTATTTGTTTATGCATATAAACTGGGGTATAGGCCAGAGGTGTGGGATGGTGAGAGGATTCACCAGAGACAGAATGGGGAGCAGAACAGCCAGATCGATCGAAGGACACTGCTGAGGGGAGCAGCGGGGAGACAGGAGAGGTCTGCCACACCATGTGGGAATCTCCCTGGCTGGGGATCGAACTCTTGCTGCTGTGGCTCTGGATAGCTTCATAGTGCTGCGCTTAACCCATAGCGCCACCAGGGAGGCCCAGGAAATGTGTTTTTTGCAGAATGTGCTGAGCTTATGGGATATTTACATGCTGACTCCCATATGGAACTGGCCCTCTCTTTCCGTGGAAGAATTTCTTCTCACCACGGAAGCCGATTCGCCTTCGTCAGTCACCTGGTACGTTATGACGCTGGAGGGACAGCCCCGCTGTTAGGACCGGGTTTCTTGCCTGGCTCTGCTAGTTCATCAGGTGTCACATTGTGAATAACACTGAGAGCTCACTGCCACAAAGCACTGTCTCATTGCTGCTCCAGTTCATCAAGAACAAACAGGCAATACAGACTTCCCGGTGATTGTGTTAGAAAGAATGTCCACTCTGGCCGTGAATATGCAGAAATCAAGTTCACTGTCACTATGTGAATCAATTTTAACTTTTCTTTTAAAGATTTATTTTATTTATTTATGCATACAAGAGCTGGAGTGTAGGCCAGAGATGGGGGGTTGTTGTGTGAGAGGATTCACCAGAGACACAATGGGGAGCGGAACAGGCATATCTACTGAAATATGCTGCTGAGGGGAGCAGCGGGGGGACAGGAGAGGTCTACTGCGCCAGGTGGGAAGCTTCCTGGCCAGGGATCGAACTCATGCTGCAGTGGATTTGGATAGCTTCATAGTGCTGAGACTTGACACCTTGTGCCATCAGAGAGGCCCCAGTTTTAACTTTCATGCAAGAATCACTTCATTTTAGCTTCTGTCTAGCAGTTGGCAAAGCTTATTTGATGCACTTAAATCTCTTTTCTCTTTTAGGCAAGGAATTACAAATCTCAAATTAGTCATTCTAACCACTACTACTAATAAGAAGGTATTAACATTTTTTTTCACGTTTGAACTACTCCTGAAACTAAAATAATGTTATATGTCAATTATATCTCAATAATGTAAAAAAAAAAATTGCATTAACTAATACAAAAGTATTCACAGTATATTAGCTCTTAAGTCACAGATACTTGACAAAACAGAAAGTATCCTGCAGGCTCTTTTATCCATTAAAAACATGAATATAAATCTCAGCTTCTCATTTTAAACAGAGCATTTCAAGGACTGAGATATCCCCAAGAAAACATTTCTTAGAGTAACTCTTACATAGTTGTACTAAGGAATTGCATTCACCTTAAATACTGATTATAAAAGGCACTTCGGGTATGAGGGTTTTCATTCAACAGATATGAAAGGTGGAATACAACATAATCTCATATATAACAGATTTACTTATAAAATTATGTTCTTCATTTAGCTTTGTAGCAGGTTTTTTAACCTATGCCCTCGATTTGGGGAGTGCTATCTTGTGCTCATAGGTTTATACTGACCTACTGAATTAATTGCTTTGCTGTTTTTTTCTTAGGTGAAAAACTTCATGGTTTATTCATTACCCACAATGGAAATCCTATATTCTTTGGAAGTATCTGGTGTCTCGTCTCTGGTCCAAACAGGAATTAGCACAGTAAGTTTCATGTATATTTTGAAGTACTTTATAATAAAAAAAGAAATTAATGTTTATATTAAGCATGCGTGAAACCCGATGGGATATCTGGGTAGATCCATGTTGATAACTGTATTTTTATATCAGAGCTCCTCGCGCACATCCTCAGTGTTAGTCTTTATGTTAAAAAAAGAGAGAAAAAAGGCAAGTTAATCAAATAAAGTACAGACATCTGCTTATTTAATTTTGTTTTGCCTCCACAGGAAATAACATAATTTGTATGTGGGTGTGGTGATGGTGGTGGGGGGTGGTTTTTCCTTTTACTTATTTTTTTAATACATCTAACATTTATTTTTATTAAATTTATTTTCTTTATAATTGTGATCTCAAAAAACACTTTTTTTTTAAAAAAGATTTATTTATGCATACAAGCTGGAATACAGGCCAGCGGCGTGGGGCAGTGATGGGGTTCACCAGACGCAGAGTGGGGAGCAGAACAGGCAGATCCACGGAAATACACTGCTGAGGGGAGCAGCGGGCGAGGCAGAAGAGGTCTGCCGCGTCATGTGGGAATCTCCCCGGCCGGGCGTCGAACTCGTGCACAGCACAGCGCAGTGCTTAACCACTGCACCACCAGGGAGGCCCCCCGCTTTGTAACTTTTAACACTTTGTGTGCCGGTGCCCTTTAAATTTACCACCCCTTGGGGCCAGCCATTTTCTGTGCCGCCGCAGGAATGGTATAAGCATTCAATAAAACACAGCTCCTGAACTACTGGATATTAAAAAAACTGTAATATCTCTCATAAAACACCTTACACTTTCACCAAAACAATGCGTAAGGCTTCTAGACTGAGTACGATCAAAGAAATAGCTCCTAATAGTTCCAAATAAATCCACCGTGGCGTGGAAAACCGGAGACTAGATGAACACATATTAATACGTGAGCAGCCATGTGATACTGGTGACAAAACACGTACCAATACGTGAACGGACCACAAAGTGTTAAGGCGTTTCTGTGGTGCTCTCTTGAGACTAATAGACTGTCATTTGCCCAATAGTTTTTCCTGGTGTTTTTTAGAATCCACTGATGAGCGATTCCAGCCTAAACCAGTTGTTCCTCTGGTAACTATACGATGAATTATTTTTTTATTCTGATTTAAAATTTGTTTTGCTGCTGTTTTCAGGATACCATATACCTTCTGGAAGGGATTTGCAAAAGTGATCCAAAGTAGGTCATGTTGTATTTTATCAGAGACATTTTGAAATAACAGCTTTGTTCCATTTACTTGTTCAGTGACAGATAACTCAAGAAAACTTTTTTTGCAGATCATCTGAAGACCCAGTGTCTGTTTTAGTCCTCAGATGCCTTACAGAAGCTTTACCAGAAAATAGGTAACCAACTTCCCATTTTTTTAAACCTTACCTGTTAATGAAAAATTCAAGTTCCCTGATAAATGAAACGTTTACCCAAATGTCTTTGTCACCTTAACAGATTGAGTCGGTTACTTCACAAACACAGATTTGCGGAAGCTGAGAGCTTTGCCATTCAGTTTGGACTCGATGTGGAGGTGATTATTCATGGATTCACTTCCATTGTACAAATGTCTCCTTGGGTACAAGAGGTTGGGGAGACGAACACACAAAACATTTGGAATTTAGTGCAACTAGCTCATAGCTAAGACAAGACCAGAGAGTAGGGGTTCAGAGGAGACGGCCTGTGGCGCATGGGAAGATTTCATTGAGGAGGTGATTTTTATCTCAGATCTTGAAGATGTTTTGCATAGTCCAGGGAGTGAGGAGGGGAATTCGAGGGATAAGGACAGCATAAATAAAAGACGGGGGGCGTGGTGCTTCCAGGAGCTCCTAGGACTCAGGTGACTCTGGAGTGGGGGTGACATGCGGAGGTGTGGGCGGAGATAATGAGTTTGAAGGACAGTGCTGGGAGGGTCTTGTATGCTTCGTGAGAATTTCGGTTTTATTTGCAGGTGGTGCAGAGCTACTGAGCATTTTAGGCAGGAGAATGTCTTGATTCAATTGACAGTTTTGTAAAGAGGGAGAATTGTTTCGAAAAGGGCAAACCTAGACTTGTAAAGACCAGTTGAGAGACTTGTCTAGGAGACTGGACCAAGAGCAGCGAGGTGCAGCTGGGGGAGGGACAGAGAGGAGGGGAAGCAGTGGGGTGCCGTGCTCCTGCCTGGGCCGGGATGAGTGCAGGGAACAGACGCGCACGCCTGGCTCAGCTTCTAGCTAGGTGGCAGCACCGAAAGGGGGAAGAGCCGGTGAGGACTAAAAGATGCAGGAAACTCTGCCGTGGGAAAATGGAGTGAAAGGGCTCTTGTGAGCTGAGGTGGAGTGACATGAGCTGAATCTAGACAGAGACGACACCAGGGCAAGGACTGGGGCCATGTGTAGGGCAGGAAGAGAGCCATGGATGAGATCGGGGCGCCAGCATGTGGGGGACGGAGGGAGACAGGCCATAAACATATTGGGGAAGAAACAGGAAGGAAAGCCCAGGAATGTCCAGTTACAGAAACCAAGGAGGGAGAAACTTGCCAGGTCAGTGGTGCGTGAGCAGCAGCTTCAGATCCTACAGATAAAGTCAGACATAGAGTGGGAAGATGTTGGATTTGTCTGCTAGGTCAAGGGTACCCCTTGGAAGTCCTGGGGAGCAGTGAAGGGAGGATCTTGACCATAGCACGGAGTTGACGCTTCCCAAATGGTTGGTGGGTACCCGTGTGTTAAAAATGTAACGTGTAAAAATATGCAAAACAGTCTCGTGTATTATTTAGAAAGGTCCGTGAATAACAGAATAAAGAAATCAACGGAATAAGAAGCACCAAATTCAGAATAACTTACAGTTGGGGGAAGCAGGCTAATGGATGTATTTGGGAGAAGGGGAAGGGTGTTAGACTGAATGGGTAGTGAGCTTTATTTATTTATTTAATTTTTTGAGTTGGGTGATGAGGACTTGAGTATTGTCATATTGCCTTCTTGAATATCTGAAAGTTTCATAATAACTCATTTTAAGAGTGAACGGAGGAAAAAATTCAGTATTAATGACAGTAATTTTCAGGGAGCAGAGAAACAGAAGTAGAGAAACTACCCTTTCTTATTCTTTTTTGGCTTTTAGAAAGAGCCTGTGTCACAGTTAGTATTTTGTTTATATAAAAGGAATCAAATTTTGTTGTTTTTTTTTTCTGAGTTATGCTATTTCTAACTATAAAAGGACGTTTGGTCAGCTTAGAAAACTAAAGATGAAACGGAGTTCATTATGTGGTCATCTTTTAATACCAGCGGCATGGCTTTGCAACTGCGTGATTACAGACATAGGGCTTTGGAGTTTCAGTGTTCTCGATTGCAATGTGGGGGTTTTAGTACTTACCCATAACTTCGGTTATGGTGGTGTATCCATGCTCACTTAGGTTTTGATGAGAATTCCATGAGCTCATGCACTTAAAGCTCTTAGTTCACTGCTTGACACATTTAAGAAGGACTCAGCAGAAATCACTCTTTATCACCTGGATTACCTTTCAGTTACCTAAGTCACCTCTCACAGCCTCTGATACGCGGGGATTCACTTTTCATAGCAGTTCATCACATGCAGCCCAAGAACGTTTCTTGACGTGGCGTATTTATGTTCCAGCTTGTTTACAAGGTAAAAGCAAATGATATACTGGAGAAACTAGCCTTGACCTCTGTGGACACCAGCGAGCAGGCCAGGTGCCAAGACCTTGTTGACGAAGCTAAGGAAAATCTACGTAAGATCCAGGTGTGTGTTCCCCGCCACGCAGGGAGCGCTGGGGTTGATGGATTGGTCACATTCAGGCGTCTTACTGTGTTGGCATTTGTGAAACAGGATGATGAATTCGTGGTGAATTACTGTCTGGAGGCTCAGTGGATAACCTACGAAACGACGCAGGAAATGCTCAATTACGCCAAAGCCAGGGTAAGTTTTCTTAGTATCTTTGCGTGTTGGTTTGCCTTGCGCAAAAGAAATGACTGCTTTAAAAAAAGTGAGCTTTTCTGTCATAGACCTTTTAGAAGGTGCTTTTCTTTTTGTAGTTGTTGCAAAGAATGCCATTTTTGCTGTGCATTGTTCCTGCCCGTGACCTTTGATGCTGTTGCTAATTAGAGTCCTGTTTACAGGCAGTAACAGATGCACAGAATGTTGCGAGCTGTTTAGAAAAAGCACTATTTTTAAAGACATGTTGTTTTTTTAAGATATAATCTTCACCTTTCATCTCAGAGTTCAATGCAGTTTCATTTCTAAAGATAAATTTTTCCTTTAAAGTCACAGAAAAAGCCATCTTTTATGAAGAACCTGATATAGTAGGTATTCTAACCATGTTTGTTATTGTTCATTGTAGCTTTCGAAGAAAGAGGATAAAGCTCTTCCTGTCTATTCTGATGGCTTAAAAGAGGTAATTGCATTCGGCTTATAGGTTAACTCGGGGAAGAATGTGCCTTTGCAATATATTCTCCAATTCAAGATAAGTCTGTTTTTTCCAAGAGCAAGTTATTTATTTGTTCATTTATGTTTTTTGAGGTAATGCTAACTTATAACACTGTATATGTTTTAGGGGGATAGTTCAGGCCTCTGCAAATGTATATTCTCATATTGCTCCCATCACCGAAGTTCCAGAAATCTTCCCCTGTAGTCCACTCAGCCTCCTTCCCACTTTGAGCCCATCTCGTCACTCCCCTCCCCCTCCCCCACCCCCACTACAAAGCATTAGTTCTGCTGTGGATTTTAAGCATTTATTTTGGTCTGTTCTTTTGTTTTTTAAAATCCCACTTATGAGTGAGATCATCCAGTATTTATCTGTCTCCTTCTGACCTATTTTATCTAAAGTAATCACCTCCAGTTCCATCCATCTTGTTGCAAATGACAAGGTTTCATCTTTTTGTTGCTGAGTAGTATTCCATTGCGTATATGTACCAGTCTTCTTAATCCGCTCCTCTGTTGTTGGATACTTCGGCTGTTTCTATGGCTTCACTGCTGTAAACAATGCTGCAATCAACACAGAAGTGTGTCTCTCTGTTCAAATTAGTGTTTTTGTATTCTTTGGGTAGATAGCTAGGAGTGAGATTGCTGGATCGTCAGGTACATCTATTTTTAATATTTTTAGAAACCTCCATACGGTATTTGTAGGGACTGCACTAGTCTACATTCCCAGTAACATGAGGTTCCTTTTCCTTCACGCCCTTGCCAACACTTGTTTCTCATCTTACTGATTTGGGCCATCTTAGTGCCACTGAGATATGAGACAGATTCTCGTTGTGATTTTGATTTGCATCTCGCTGCTGAGTGATGACAAGCCGTTTTTCACATGTCTGTGTCGTCTTTGGAGACATGTCCATTTAGAAGAACAATTTGTTTTAATACGTGTTTCCTTATCTGTAAAACAGGAATAGTAGTAGTATTTTATAGGATTGTTCTGAGGGCAAATAATTTCTATAAACTGTTTGCATAGTGGCTGAAATAAATGTAAACTGTGATGATGGTTATGATAGTGCCAGAGACACATATGTGTGCACATGTGCCTGTGTGTTTTTTAACATCTCTCAGAGTAATTGTTTGATATCGTCCAGCATTCCTTTACCATAAAGGCATTTATTAATCAGTGGGAAAACTGACTCTGAAGGGCACCAGAACTAATAGGCAACTGTCTTCTTCTCTTATACTTTTGTTGTTGTTGAATATGATGGGACATATTTTCATTATTCCGAGATTTTTTTTGTTGTGTTGAATAAAAGCAGTCATGTTTATGGAAATTGATCTGTAAGATGGAATAGAATGCGAAGGTGTGTAAAACTTCAGAAACAGAATGTCTCGTTTTTTGTGCTTTTTAATTTTAACACTATGGTGCACAGTCTTCACGTTATCAAGTCCTTTCTTTTTAGGTACTAAAGGCTCATGCAAAGTTGACCACTTTTTATGGCGCATTTGGACCAGAAAAATTCAGGTGTGTGCATTCCTCATTTCTAATTTTTATTCTATGAAACAAATTTGTTTGGGTTGTCATAAAAGGTAGAGTATTGAATTGATTAAATTTGTGTTTCTGGGTACTTGACTAATGAAAAATACTATTTTTCCTGCTAAACTTTGGGCACTTCCTCCATCTACGGAATTGGTACTTTTTTTTTTTTAAGATTTATTTATTTATGCATACAAGATCTGGGGTGTAGGCCAGAGGTGTGGGGAGGTTGGATTCACCAGACAGAGTGGGGAGCGGAACAGGCATATCTACTAAAATACACTGCTGAGGGGAGCAGTGGGGAGACAGGAGAGGTCTGCTGCACCCTGTGGGAAGCTCCCTGGCTGGGGTTTGAACTCGTGCTGCAGTGGCTGCCGATAGCTTCATAGTGCTGAGACTTAACCCCTGCGCCACCAGGGAGGCCCCAGAATTGGTACTTATATAGAAAAAAACTAAAATTCGGTCTATCAGGGACTAGTTAAATAAATAATGGTAACCCACTTTGTGGAATACGAGATAGTCCTTATAAAGAAAGGTTTACATGGGCTTATTTGGTTCAGGCTCTCAGATAACATAAAATGAGTTTTTTTAAGTACGACTTTATATAGGGTGACTTACTCCCATTCGCTGGAAATTGAAAATGGTTTTTTGTATGTGTAGTGACTATCTCAGGAGGGGCCTAGAAATGACTTCTGGGGAAAACTGTAGTTCTACAAGTCTGGGATAAAAAGGAAACTTACTTTTCACTATATAATCTTAAATGACTCACTTTTTCTGCTCGTTGCCTTTTTAGCGGTAGTTCTTGGATTGAATTTCTGAATAATGAGGATGACCTGAAGGACATCTTCCTGCAGCTGAGAGAAGGGAACTTGGCTTGCGCACAGTACCTGTGGCTTAGAAACCGGGTAAGACATTCTGCTTTTTTTCCTGAATGTCTCCATAGCTCCTGAGACAGGCGATGGGTCAGCATTGGACCGAACAGGGTAGAAGTGTGATGGGTAATGGGGGGTTTTCAGACGGCCTAATAAAACCTAGCTGGACCTAGAGAAAATTATCTTCTGATGCTCTTAAATTAGAGGGAATGCTGTAAAACTAGAATGTACTTTATCTCAGCAGTAAGTGTGTGAACCTAAACTTAGCTCAAGCAGGAACATTTTACTTTTTAAAAATTTATTATTTATTTACGCGTACAAGAACTGGGGTGTAGGCCAGAGGTGTGGTGGGTGAGAGGAATCCCCAGAGACAGAGTGGGGAGTAGAACAGGCAGATGCACTGAAATCCACTGCTGAGGGGAGCAGCGGGGAGGCAGGAGAGGTCTGCTGCGCCATGTGGGAAGCTCCCTGGCCGGGGATCGAACTCAGACTGCAGTGGCTGGCGATAAGCCTGATAGCGCTGAGATTTGAACCCCTGCACCACCAGGGAGGCCCCTCAAATGGCAATATTTTATTAAGTGGTTTATTAATGGGCTTTCCTACGTGGTGTTGATGGAGAGAAGGTTCCTATCACACCCAGAGGTAAAGGCTTGCCAATCCCTGCTGTTGCTCTGGATCTTCGAAATGCTGACGAATAACGTTAGGTCCAATAGCCAGGGTCTTGGTGTGCAGCCAATAATGGACTCACACTGCATATTAGGATTTGAGCTGTCACCTCCCCTAGGTCTTCCTGGGAAAGCCACCTCTGGCAGGTCCTCTGCTCAGTTACTGGGGACTAGCTGCCACGAGATCTCACAGAACATGTGGCTTCCGACTCGGATCATTTGCATAGAGTAAATCACCCTTAGGACTCATTAAATGAGTCGAACCTTTCTTGAAATGACTTTCTAACAAGTCTTGTCCCTTCTGGGGGCTTGTCAGCTTCAGTTTGTTGGACAAATCTTGATTTCCCACTCTGTGTAATTTAGGCAAACTTTGAAGGCCGATTTGATGTGAAAATGCTTGAGCACTTGCTCAACTCAATTTCTACACCGGTCTCTTTGCAAAAGCTTTGTCCCTGGCTTGAAAACGACGTGATCCCATTTGTGAGAAGGACTATACCTGAGGGGCAGGTAAGTCGCCATCCTGTTTCCACTCTCAGTGATTCGGTTTGATTGTCTCAGTGGAGATGACGTTACATTAACACCAGTTAGTTCATTGTCATGATCTTTTGAAAGATTATCACAGAGGTTTTATTTTTTTTAAGATTTATTTACTTATGCATATAAGAGCTGGGGTGGAGGGGGGCGGGTGAGAGAATTCACCAGAGACAGAGACAGAGGGAGAAGAACAGGCAGATTGACTGAAGCACACTGCTGAGGGGAGCAGCGGGGAGACAGGAGAGGTCTGCTGCGCCCTGTGGGAAGCTCCCTGGCTGGGGATTGAACTGGTGCTTCAGTGGCTGCTGATAGCTTCGTAGGGCTGATACTTAACCCCTTGAGCCACCAGGGAGTCCCTATCACAGAGGTTTTAAACCACTTAGGTGATTATCTATGGAGGATCTTATTTTCAAATGATTTATCTCTTTCAGAAAACTCTTGCAAAATGGTTGGAGCAGGCAGCCAGGAACCTTGAGCTAACTGATAAGGTAATATCAGTATGGTCAGCACTGAAAAGCCATCTTGAAAACTCCCAAGGGCATAAAACATCACTTTTAATGGATCCTAATATTTCTTTGAAGGCAAACTGGCCAGAAAATGGACTTCAATTGGCAGAGATATTTTTTACATCAGAAAAACCAAATGAGTTGGGATTGGCATCCCCTTGGCACTGGATTTCCTTGGTATGATACGGAAAATGAATTTTACGTAATGAAACGTTCAATATAGCGAAAGGATTTATCTACATCTATTGAAGGAGAAGTATCTGGAAATATACCTACTTCTTAAATTTTCTGCTTTTCTGTTCTTTCGTTGTATAATTTTAAAATTCGCAAAAAGGCCAAACCTGCTCTTTTTCCTTCCTAATGTTCTGCTAGCACTTCAGCTTGTTACAGTGCACTGCTTCTCTCTCTCACCAGTCAAAAGAGAAGCAACATGCCAATATACTCCTAAATAGTGTCAGTGGGATTTTCTACTCTAGGAGCGTGGCCCTAGGATTGGTTCTCAAAGACATATCAGTCAGGTTTACCTCTTTCTTTATTTTCTTCTAATTTCCTGTTTGTTTTTTTAAAGATTTCTTTTTTATTTATGCATACAAGAACTGGGGTGTAGGCCAGAGGTATGGGATGGATGAGAGGATCCACCAGAGACAGAGTGGGGAGCAGAACAGGCGGATCTACTGAGATCCACTGCTGAGGGGAGCAGCGGGGAGACAGGAGAGGTCTGCTGCGCCATGTGGGTAGCTCCGTGGCCGGGGATCCAACTCAGGCCGGATAGCTTGATAGTGCTGAGACTTTAACCCCTGCACCATCAGGGAGACTCCTGTTTGTTTTTTAATTAAGGTAAAATTGTTTTATGATCCTGTATTTGGTTACATGATTTGGTGGAATATGTTCACACCTCCTCAGATGCCTGTGGCCGTCCCACACCCACTACCCAAGGCCCCATCATCTTTCACCCTAGACCACCTTTAGCAACTCTGACCCTCACTTTTGTTTTAGAAGGATTATCAAAACACAGAGGAAGTGTGTCAGTTACGGACTTTGGTGAATAACTTGCGGGAGCTGATCACCTTGCACAGGAAATACAGCTGCAAACTGGCTCTCTCTGATTATGAGAAGGTAAAAGTCGAGATTTCCCAGAACTCTTTTTTTTTTTTTTTTTTAAATAACAGCCGTGAGGCTCCAAAAAGACAAAATCTTTCTTTTCGGCACCCAGGAGAACACGACCACCATTGTGTTCCGAATGTTCGATAGAGTGCTGGCGCCAGAGCTCATCCCGTCCGTCCTCGAGAAGTTTATCAGAGTTTACATGAGGGAACATGACTTGCAAGAGGAAGAACTTCTCTTACTGTACATAGAGGTGACGAGTTTGCTGGACCAAGTCTTTTCCTTGTTTCTGTTCGGCGTATTGCATTAAATGTTTACGTCTTTGAGGAATGTCTTGCTTTGCCATTAGGACTCATGGGGCATGTTGGATTGGTCGAGAATGCCGGCTAACACTGCTGGCAACTGGCAGCCCTGAGCAAAATGGAGTAATAACTAGGACTTCACCCAGACCGTTACCGTAAAATCGTAGGAGCATGAACTCAGTGCATAGTAGCAATTCTTTTCTGTTTTTTAAAGAGTTATTTTTTTATACTTACAAGAACTGGGGTGCAGGCCAGAGGTGTGGGGGAGAGCGGATTCACCAGAGACACAGCAGGGAGCAGAACAAGGAGATAGACTGAAGTACACTGCTGAGGGGAGCAGTGGGGAGACAGGAGAGGTCTGCTGCACCCTGTGGGAATCTCCCTGGCCGGGGATCGAACTTGCGCTGCAGTGGCTGCGGACAGCTTCATAGCGCTGAGACTTAAACCCTGCGCCACCAGAGAGGCCCCCAGCAGTTCTTTTCTTGTCGACGTGAATAAGCTTATTGTCTTATTCGCAAACTCTCCAGGAATGTTTCCTTTTTACGTTTTCTGTACCGCTTGAGACAGAAGACCACATTTTGGCAAGTTTGCAGTTGTTGACTGCTCTTGAGCTGTCACCGCTAAGTAGGAGTTTGTGTTTATTTTACCCACGCAGAAGAGCTGTTTGTCGATGTCTGTGTGTGTGCTTACTTTGTTGTCGAGAGAGTTCCTATTTCAAGCGCTGCTCTCCCTCCGCAGGACTTGCTGAAGAGATGCAGCTCAAAGTCCACGTCGCTCTTTGAAACCGCGTGGGAAGCCAAGGCCATGGCTGTCATTGCGTGCTTGTCAGACACAGATGTGAGTCCAGAGTGACCGAGGCCACTGCCCCCGGCTTCCTGAGTCTTTTTTTCTTACTGTGCCACAGCATTTATTTAAGGAGAATTTGTGTAGTGTGAGAGAAGAAGAAAAAGAAATAAGAACCCTAATTTGTTAATTATGAAAATAAGCAGTTTTCTTACTTGCACTCCGAAAGGGACCACCATGGTCCTTGTTCTGGCCTGTCGTTCTAGACTTTTCTATGGCTCGACAAGCCTTGAGACGTTTAAAAATGTTTATTTTGACCGCGCGGTTATTAGTTACCATTTTAAGATGTGAATAACATCATGAAAAATATTTTTAAATGCAGAAATGGTGGAATAGAGCTATGCGACCTAGCTTTCAACAGAGAAAATTCTGAATTCTTTATTAAAATCATAAAATGGCTCTTTGGGGGCAAAGAGAGGCAACGGTCTGGTGAAGGGTAGCATTGGACACAGTGGTGAACTTACTGTTGATTTGTGAAAATTAAAAGGAATATCTGCTTCTGCAGTCGAAAGATCAAATATTGCCAAGCTACCAGGGTAGGCGCGAGGCCTCGGGTGTAGACGAAGTAGCGTCATTCACTCCCTTGGAACGTGACTCCAAGGGCTGTTCATGGTGAGCGTGTCTTTGCAGCTCATATTCGATGCTGTGCTGAAGATCATGTACGCAGCCGTGGTCCCCTGGAGCGCAGCTGTGGAGCAGCTGGTGAAGCAGCACTTAGAAATGGACCATCCCAAGTAAGAGCACCATCCAGCAAGGTGTCCCTCCTGTGTGGACCTGCCATTCCTTGGTGGTTTAAGGGTCTCCTGGTGCTCTCGGGGTTAAGTCTCAGCGCTATCACTGCTAAAGCCTGAGTTCGCTCCCCGGCCAGGTAGCTGACCCATATGGCGCCGCAGACCTCTCCTGCCTCACCCGCGCCCCTCCGCAGTGTACTTCAGTCCATCTGCCTGTTCTGCTCCCCACTCTGTCTCTGATGAATCCTCTCACCACCCCCACACCTCTGGCCTGCACCCCAGTTCTTGCACGCGTAAAGAAAACATGATGGTTTTATAGCCTTCACCCTGCCCCTTAGTATTTCGTAAAAAGACAATCTGTGTTAATAATAATGAATTTACTTTCAGAGTCAAGTTATTGCAGGAAAGTTACAAACTAATGGAGATGAAAAAACTTTTACGTGGCTATGGAATAAGGGAGGTGAATCTCTTAAACAAGGATATAATGGTGAGTACAGTGCGTGAAGTGTTCTGTGAGGCCTCTTTTTCCTTCTCTAAGGCAGCATGGGGAGTTTTCATGAGGACTTTATATCCTGAAAGGTTAATGGAGCTAGTGTCTCCCTTATTCTTCCTCGGTTAGACTGTAAATAGGGTGTGGGGTTGTTTAGAGCAATAAGGACAAAAAATTGTAGCCAACAGAATGTATCAAGTCATGTTTTATACCTTAAATAGCTGTGCTTGTTATTTGTTAGTTACACCTTAATACAGTGGGAGGGAGAGATTTGGACAGGACGGTCAGAATTTTGAAACATAAATCATGTTTTCATTTTCATGTGTTTACAGTTTTTTCCTGCATTATTTTAATGAGTACTTTGCCCTAGGAATGTGACTTCTGGGTTCTCTGAGATTTCATAACAAAAACGTGTGTGTGTTTTTTTTCCTCTGTCTCAGAGGGTGGTCCGATACATTCTCAAACAAGACTTCCCGTCTTCGTTAGAAGATGCTTTAAAGGTGGCCCAGGCCTACATGTTGCCTGATGATGAAATCTACGGTCTAAGGGTGATTGCCCTGATAGACAGAGAGCAGGTATGGAAGCTTTATACTGCCCTTTCTCGTAGCTTCTGTGTTCATCAAATCCCGGAGAACTCAAAACAATCAAATTATTCAAACAGATCAGCAAAAAATAAAGTTTTACCAGGATGAAAACACCAGGTACTAGATCGGCCCTGGGTTTTACACCCAGAGGTTCTCTGACGGTGTCTTGTGAATAGCTCACGCGCTTTTGTACTCTGGGAATTAACAAACTCAGACTTGGGTTTTGTAAATGCTGTAGGACCCTTTGATTCCAGAATGGATTGTGGGTTTCTTTTGGTGGTGTTTTTGTTTTTTTTTTTTAATTTATTTTATTTTTGCATAAAGCTGGGGCGCAGGCCAGAGGTGTGGGGTGGTGAGAGGATTCACCAGAGACAGAGTGGGGAGCAGAACAGGCAGATAGACGGAAATACACTGCTGAGGGGAGCAGCGGGCGAGGCAGGAGAGGTCTGCCGCGTCATGTGGGAATCTCCCCGGCCTGGCATCGAACTTGCACCGCAGTTGCCGACAGCTCCACAGTGCTGTGCTTAACCCTTTGTGCCACCAGGGAGGCCCTCTTTTGGTGTTTTTTAAGTGTCTTTATTTTCCATACTTCTGTAACCATAGGCATGCCGAGGAAATCAGCTATTCTTCAGTACAAAGGATGATATTTTCATTGTATTTTTTCAGCTTGCCATCATTAAAAAACAATTCTCAGATTTTTAAAACATACCATTTTCCTTTTCTTTTTTTCCTATTATTTGTTTTCAAAGTAATGTCTTTCCATCTTAGGTAGGAAAGAAACTGTCCTTGCAGGTGCCAGTTGTGCTTTCTTCCTTTCTAACCCTGTAGGGTGAAGACTGTGTATCTCTGTTGAGGTCTCTGCCTCCTACCCAGGCTGAGAAAACTGCAGAAAGAGTAATCATCTGGGCACGACTGGCATTACAAGAAGAACCAGATAATTCTGAGGAGGTGAGATTTTCACTAAATAAAATGTCAACAAATCTTAATTTTTATGAATGTTCACTAGGATAGAAAAAAATGGGCAGTCTCACTGCTGGAATATCCTAATGTAAAAATTCTTGTGTAAATTTACTACATCGGAAAAAATAAATACAGCTACTTTGGAGCAGTGGTTGTGTCCGCTCTGAATAACCCAGGATCTGCAAATCAGAAGGACTAGTTGGACTTGCTGCCCAGAAAGGGTTTTCAATGACCCCTGCAGTATAAGCGTGTTTTGCGCGGCAGAGGACATGGCCATTTCTACCAAGCAGTGTCAGCCCCAGAACCAATTTAAATCTAAAGGATTTAGAGCTTTGACACTGAGAAAGTTATTAGAGAGCTGACTCTTCTTTTTTAAAAAATTTTTTATTTATGCATACAAGAACTGGGGCGTAGGCCACAGGCGTGGGGGTGTGAGAGGATTCACCAGAGACAGTGTGGGGAGCAGAACAGGCAAATAGACTGAAACACACTGCTGAGGGGAGCAGCGGGGAGACAGGAGAGGTCTGATGCGCCATGTGGGAAGCTCCCTGACTGGGGATCGAACTCGTGCCGCAGTGCCTCTGGACAGCTTCATAGACTGAGACTTAACCTGTTGCTCCACCAGGGAGGCCTGACAGTTGAGTTTTTTTAGACCTTTCAGGTACCCCCGCACCTTTCTCAATGGCCCAATTCAATCATTTTTGAACCTCTAGAAAAATGAGGTTTTTCTCCAGCTCCTTATACTATGTTTTACTGTTATGCGGTTGGCGTGAGGTTAAATACGTTAAGTGGATTATGCACTTTTCTGTCTTTACTAGATCCTCATAGATTAAGTTCAGAAACTAAAATCTGAAGATAGTGACTTAACCCGTTGCACCACCAGGGAGGCCCTGACTTAGCATTTTACACACATCCTGTCTTTTCCCTTTTTTAAATTTTTATTCGTCTTGGAGATAACGGTGTTTTCAAGGACTTTTGTTCTCTAGGCTCAACAAGTTCAGTTCTTTTTGACTTTTCCAGAGAGCTTTCAAAATGTTTTTCCAAATAATAAATAAAACTGTTAAAAAACCCCACAAAAACAAGACACTCAAGTACCTGTTGAATATAGTGTAGCTTAGAGGACACTTGGGAGATTTGCCTATTCTGTGGTGGCCCTAAATCACACATATAAGAGTCCATCCTGGTGTTTTTCATGTCTAACTTACATTTGTTTTCATTATGGTCCACTTCTCAGCTGCCCAGCCCCTTCTCACCTGGACCTCTCATTTTTTTTTTTTTTAAAGATTTATTTATTTTTACAAGCTGGGGTACAGGCCAGAGGCATGGGGCAGCGAGAGGGTTCACCAGAGACAGAGAGGGGAGCAGAACAGGCAGATCAGAAATACACTGCTGAGGGGAGCAGCGGGCGAGGCAGGAGAGGTCTGCCGCACCATGTGGGATTCTCCCCGCCTGGGCATCAAACTCGCATCGCGAGCTGCCGACAGCTCCACAGCGCAGCGCTCAACAGCTGCACCACCAGGGAGGCCCTGGACCTCTCATTTTGCTACCTTTTTTATCGCTTCTTTGTTTTTTCTGATTCTCTGGGGTTTCTGTGTTTGTATATCCACTAAAAGGTGAAACGAAGAGAGTTGGCTTCATTTTGCACTTTTCTTTTTAGGACAAGGCCTGGAGAATGTCTGTAGCAAAGACAGCGGTAGACATTCTTAAAATGCTGTGTGACATCCAGAAAGGTAGGTTCTGCCTCTGTTCCCTCCTTTCAGGTACGATGTAAATCTCTTCTGAAAGAACAGGCGAAGGTGGCTGTTCCCATCCTCACCCACAGCTCTTCTGGCTCCGATGGTCCTTATTCATCCCCCCCATTGTCTTCTATGAAAACCTTCTTTGCCTTGTTATTTTGATCACCCGTGTAAGAATAGAAACCTCACACGGCAGCCTGTCCCTTGTTTATATGCTCCAGGAGCTGTTTAGATCCCTCCAGTCCCTGCATTTATGACTCATAGTTCACACTCGCGTACAGTCACTTCTCATTTTTCAATGACCAGTGGGAAAAGCCCACTTGAACTTTAACTTGAGTTTAAACAATCAGCAAAGTAACTCTCTTGGAAAAAGAGAAGGCACGCTTTAGGTCAGAAAATTTGCCATTTTTCTTGTAACCCATACACTTCTTTTACTCACAGAAAGAATAATCAGATTTGATTTTGTGTTAAATTGTCTTCTACTGGCAACTGAAAAGAACTAGTGAAAACTTCAGAAAACCAAAGCTAATTAAAATCTTAGCTTTTAGGAATTCTGAGTATGTGGGAATTTGATGTCTGCTGTAACTTTTAAAAATTCACTTACAGACAATCTACAGAAGAAGGATGAATGTGAAGAGAATTTGAAGCTGTTTAAAACTGTTGTTAGCCTGCAGGTAAAGATGTTGAACTACAGCAGCCATTTTCTCTTGGCTGATCCATGCACGTGACATAGTGACTAGTCCCGCCTTGCAATTTTCTGTACTAGCCTTCAAGTGCTTTGGGTAGGCTGCTCCTTCTCTGTCAAGTCAGAACAGCTCGGTTGAGATGTAATTCACACACCGTACATTTCATGCATCTCAAGTGTGTAAGTCAGTGGGTAGTGGTGTAAAGCATTACTACATTAAATGGTGGTGAAATCCATACTCCATAAAATTGGCTGTTTTACCCATCTTTCAGTGTATAATTCAGCGGCGTTCATTATAATCTCAGTTTCACGCAACCATCTCCATCACCTCAAGCGCGTCAAAGTGATGGTTTTCCTATTTTCTAGTCTTTTCTAAGAAAACTTCTTCCATCTCTGAAAGTTCAATGCTGACTTGAAAGACTCCTATGCAGTGACCTTTCTCCGGAAGGGAACTGCCAGAGTCGGATGCCTTCCTTCTGCCTTTTACCAGTACCTTGTTTTCACAGTGCTTGGCAAGAGTGTATTTGTTCCATTTTTTGGTTTTGGTTCTGTTCCTTAGTTCTATTTTCCAGCCTTTGCATAGTGTTGTCACTTTTTTATCACTTGAATGTGAAGTCAGTCTTCAATTCTTCAGAGCCTGCTCTCTTTGAAGGAAAGGTGGGGGAAGTTTAAGATATGCATGGGTAATACTTCTGGGAATCTACCCAAAGGACACAAAAACACTAATCCAAAAGGATACATGTTTACTGCAGCACTGTTTACAATAGCTAAGGTATGGAAACAACCCAGCTGCCCAAAAATAGATGATTGGAGCAAGAAGGTGTGGTACTTGTACACAATGGAATACTATTCAGCATTCAAAAAAGATAAACACTTGTAATTCACAGCAACATGGATGAAGCTAGAAGGGATCATGATCAGTGAGATAAGCCAGAAAGAAAGAAAAATATCGAATGGTTTCACTTATAACAGGAATATCAGGGAGCCAAATAAGAATGCAACATTCAGCAGGGGAAGGGGAGGGGAAGGGCTCAAGAGGGGAAGAGGGGAGCACAAGGGACTGTGGTGATGGATTCACGGGTGAACCGGTGATGGGCAACCTATGGGGAACACAATAATGTAAAGATATGAATAGCAAAAATAAATAAAATATTTAATAATTAAAAAAAAAGAGGGTGATTCCTCCAAACGCACTTGCTGCTCTGTCCTGCCTCCCCTGCTGCAGGAGAACTTTGAGGTCTTCCTGGCATTTGGAGACTACAGCAGCAGCTCCCTGGTAGCAGAGCTCCGAGAACAGCACATAAAAGCTCACCAAGTGGCGCAGGCTGAACGCAGACCCAGCAGCACCTCTGAGCCCGGAGCCGCGGCGGGGGGCAGCCGGAGCGCCCAGGCAAAGCTGCGCAGACAGGCGCTGGCCCTGTGGGTGTCCACGCCTGAGCTGGAAGCCGAGCTGGCCTGGAGGGCCTTGAAGGACGGGGATGTCACAGCGGCGCTGGAAAAATGCAGGTGACCTTGCAGGGCCTGCTTCACGCCGCTGCTCCGAAAGTACCCCCGACTTGCTTTACGTGCTCGGTGATGAGGGGAGGGCCCGGGACACTTGCGTTGCTGGGAAAGCGCGTCTGGATGGCTGGGCCAGAAAGCGGCAGACAAGAGGCCAGTGGTGACCAGGCCGCAGGGGGAGCGGAACCCCCGAAGAGGCCATGCCATGCTCCCTGACCTCAACAGCGTCCCAGTGAGTCCAGAAAGTGCACTGTTATCAGGAAGCAGAACATTGTAGAGACATTTTAAATACAGTTTTATTTTAGTCCCAGAAGCACGGCTGCACCTGCTTTTGTTCCGAGCGTTCTGACTTCCGGCACTTCCTTTCCTCCCAGGGGCTTGTTTCAGTACCACCGGGTCACTGACACTGGGCGGTGGCTGTTCCTGACGTGTCAGAAGCTGTGTCACATGTTGGCCAACGACGTCCCGATGGCGACCCCCGTGGGGCTGAATCTCCCGTCTGAGATCCATGACCTGGCGTGCCAGGCCGCCACCATCTGCAGTCCAGGTGAGAGCCCGCACCGGGCTCTGTGTGCTCGCTTCATCGCAGACTTTCTCCCACAGGCCTCTGTTACGGCTGTAACTGCAGGCGTCACCTCCAGTTTGCAAAGGGACAGTTGTCACCCTTTCTTGGTGGGCATTATTGTTCAGCAGTATTTCCGAAACCACCAATGTCATTTCTTGACTGACTTATTTATGCATACAAGAGCTGGTGTGCAGGCCAGAGGTGTGGGGGGAGGGGTGGTGAGAGGACTCACCAGAGACAGAGTGGGGAGCAGAACAGGTGGATCTACTGAAGTACACTGCTGAGGGGAGCAGCGGGGAGACAAGAGAGGTCTGCTGCGCCCTGTGGGAAGCTCCCTGGCCGGGGATCGAACTCATGCTGCAGCGGCTGCCATTAGCTTCAGAGTGCTGAGGCTTAACCCACTGCGCCATCAGGGAGGCCCAGTTCCTTTGGATTTTTAACGGTAATTGAAAGGTTTTTTTAATTAGTCGTAAACAGCAGTATTAGTTCAGTTTTTCCTTTTTCCTTCAGATATATTACTTGATGCCCTCGAACTGTGTAAGTACACTTGGACGGCTGTCCAGCTTTCCCGGCAGTGCCAGATGGATGACTGTGGCGTTCTGATGAAAGTAAGTTGCTCTTGAATTTCTTTTCCTTAAACCAAACCCCCAGCAATCCATGACTCTCCAGCTCTCCTGCCTAGTTGACGAAAACACTGACTCCACCCCTTGTACTTTCTTATTCTAATAAGCAGTTGAAGGGCACAAGTCCACTTCACTTTTCCAGTCATGTTATTGGCATTATTGGCTTCAATTTACACCATCTTTTGTAACATTGGGCCTCAAAAAGGCCTCTATTGACATTGTCATCACCCCAGAGTAGCAGTTTCATTTATGTATTTATTTTTTTAAAAAGATCTCATTTATTTTTGCGTAGAACTGGGGTGGAGGTCAGAGGTGTGGGGGCTGAGAGGATTCACCAGAGACAGAGTGGGGAGCAGAACAGGCGGATCCTCTGAAATACACTGCTGAGGGGAGCAGCAGGGAGACAGGAGAGGTCTGCTGCACCATGTGGGAAGCTCCCTGGCCGGGATTGAACTCAGGCCTTTGAGGTGGCAGTGCTGAGACTTAATTCCTAGGCCCTCAGGGAGGCCCTCTAGCACTTTCATTTAAACTGGCCTGTGACAAGCCATTGACCCAAAGACACAGACTGCATACTTGTATGTCACTGTCCAAACTCTGGTTCCTGCCCAAGCTTCTGCGTGGCTGTGGTCTCTGTGTCGTGAGTGCACTCACCATCTCTCCTCTGCACGGCTTGGCATTTAGACCACGTTCGGCACTCAGAAAGACCCCTACGAGGAGTGGTCCTACAGTGACTTCTTCAGCGAGGATGGGATCGTTCTCGAGTCCCACGTGGTGCTGCCTGTCATCTATGAGTTGATTTCATCGCTCATGCCTCCCGCTGGTAACTCCCACCTGTATCGTTGTTTTTGCATAATTTGCTTTCTACAAGTTTAAGCGCCAGAGATCAGCACACACAGTGATGTGGGGGATGCCACAGGTGTAAGGCTGGCGAGCGCAGACAGACACCAGAGCAGGCCTCCGCAGGGTCACTGACAGGAAGTAGGGCAGGCGAGAATGAAGGAAGCCCAGGTGGAAGTCGAGGTGATGGGTGGTGACTCGGGCTGGGTGATGACTGCAGGAGGGTGTGAGGGGCCCCCTGGGGTGCTGCTCATGTTCGGTTTTCTGATCAGGATGTCCCTGCACGGGTGTATTCCATTTACAGAGATTTATCAAGTTGTGCATTTCACTGTGTTCTGTAAGTCTATTTGACCTTTCTTTCAGTAGCACTTTGCTTTAGGATATTAACTGCACAAAATTTAAATATCTCCAGGAGCATGTGCCTGATAAGAGTTTTTACTTTGTGTGGTTTCTTATTCTCTATTGCAGAAAGCAAGCGACAGCCCCTGGAATCCACGAGTCTGCCGTACTGCTCCATCAGCGAAGGTATTTGACATTGGAACTGCACAGCTGTATAAAGGTTTTGTAAATTCATAAATGGGAGTATGAATCCTGAGCATCAATCTGACCTAAAGTCCTAGTGTACTTACATGGTTATTACTATTTTATTATTACTCTTCCAGAAGGTCAGGAAGTTATGTGCTTTCTCCTATAGCCTTAACATTTCTGAGGCTGTGCTTAGGTTTTGGTCTTCCAAAGGGAAAGATGATCTTCCTCAATAAATGGTGGAAGCTTCTCAGAATAGACAAGGTACTATCCAAATGTGTCAT
This sequence comes from Scalopus aquaticus, assembly GCA_004024925.1. Lineage (NCBI taxonomy): Eukaryota > Metazoa > Chordata > Mammalia > Eulipotyphla > Talpidae > Scalopus > Scalopus aquaticus. The sequence continues at coordinate 141,023 of PVIJ01002222.1, read as the reverse complement.
TATCTACTCACCTTAGTTATTTCTTTTTTAATTCAAGCCTCAGGCAACGCTCATTTACTAACTTTGAGACCAAATGCTATGATCGTTTCCTGCTTTGAAGGAGTAGGCTGTCCCTGGAAAGTTTCCAGTAATAAGATCTTTCTTTAAGAAATCTGAGCACTAATGGATACATTTTATCATCTCACAGGAGACAACCTTATCTTACCTATTATAAGTTCCATCTCCGCCCTGCTTCAGAACCTTCAGGAATCCAGCCAGTGGGAGCTGGCCCTGGGATTTATAGTGGGCTCTTTTGGTATCTGTCTGCAGCACTCTGTGTCAAACTTCATGAATGCCAGTTTGAGTGAAAAGGTATAGTTTCGAGAACAAATGCTTTCACTCTGGGTGAAGGGAGAGACATAAAGGCCTTGCCAGACAGAGAAATTCGGAGTCCACATTTTCCTACTTGGGAATTGCTAACAAAGAAATTGATCTTGCGTCCGATTTAAGAAACATCTGTTGAGCCTCTACTGAGATTCAGGTGTCGTTCAAGGTGCTTGGCCACGTTTTCACGCCCAGTCTTTACAACAACCCCAAATCTCCATTTCTCAAATGAGGAAACTGATTCAGGGAGTGCATTAAGTCACCCGAGGTTTTCTGTTGTGATGGTGAGTCCCCTCACCCCACACCCGGTGACCACACTGGGTCACAACTCCTGTCCTGTTTGTTTTATTGGGGCCCAAAATTCCTGACAGTGTCCTTGAGAGGATTCTGCCTTTGGTGACCCTTATGGAACTGATTTCGGAGGCAATTATGTTCATTTCTACTACTCTATTAATATTTATTAAAAACCTGAACTTTTTTTTTATTAGTCAACTTTATCGAAAGGATAGCTTTCAAAATTAAAATGCACATATTTGAAGCGTATCAGGCAATGTATGCAATGTCCATCAACACCACAATCGAGATTTAAGAAGCTTCTTTTTTGCCTCCTCCCTGTCAGTTCTCCCCTAGCCCCAGCTTCCTGTCCTTATAGATTTAAATGCTAGGACTTTTAGCATATAATGACTTCTCAGAGTTCCTTGATCTTTGAGAAAAGCTTTCAGATGGATATATAGAAATGGACCTAAGCATTCCTTTTGTTCTTTTCTAAAAGTTGTTTGGAGAGGCCACATCGGTCAAATCAAGGCATATTGTGATGGACTTGAAAGAAAAGGCTGTCACATTTATCAAGGGAAATGCTACAAGGCTGCTACACAAGGTGGGTGTGTGTTCTCAGCGCCTGCTCTTTTGTGGTTCTCTTTTGTCTCAGTCAGCAGTGTAGTGTTCTGTTCAAAACTTCAAGAACCTTCATTGCCCATCGTTGCTGGCGGGGTTTTAACTATGGTCATTGTTAATCCTTTGACCACTTATGAAATGATAGCAATTTTTTCCACTTCTGTCCTGATTTTAGTTACTTATTTGAAGGATTAGAGCATTCCAATGATCTTAGCATGCACACCCATGAGATACATACATGGAAACGTAAATGTGTATGCTGTATTGCCTGTAGTCTACAAGTCTCTACTCTTTAGGGCATAGAATGAGGGCAGGGCCTGAGAGTAACAATGATCATTTCTCGTTGCACTTCCTGACTATTTTCCGTTACTTCATGGGACATATTTGATCCAGTATGCTTATTTGCTGGAATTTTTGTTTTCTCACTAGTGCTTAGTGAGTCTGACTTTTGATGTCACATTTTGCCTTCTGATGATTATTCAAGTGTAAGGTGAAACTGTCCTTAATAATAAATCTTGTGCCAAACAGATCACGGTTCTGTTTTTATTCTGTTTTGAGTTAATTTTTGTATGTGTTGTCGGATAAGGAATAGTCCAATGTCTTTATGTTTTTTTTTTGGCATGTGGATACCCAGTTTTCTCATTGCCATTTTTTGAGGAGACTTATTTCCCCATTAAGTGGTCTTGGCACCATTGTTGAAGATCATTAGATCACATATGTATTATTTCTGAGTGCTCTATTCAATTCTGTTAGCCTATTTGTCTGCCTCTATGCCAGTACCACACTGGTTTGATTACTATAGTTTTTGTAATGTTTTAAAATCAAAGTGTGGGTACCTTGTCAGCGCAGTAGGTAGTACATTTAGTCTCATAAAGTCAGTAAGTGTGAGTCTTCCACAAATAATTTTTGAGCCTCGTGGACAGGAGATAGTCTTCCACAGTCATTTTCTCTAAAGGGGAACAGAGAAATAGGATCATAACAGGAGGAATTCCTTTTTATTTTCAAGAGGTGGGAACTGGTAGGCTATACAAAAGAGAGGGAAACATTAATGGTGGTGAAACAGAGAGGACCTTCTCAAAAGCAAGCCCTAGAGTAGATGAGAAGTCAGGGGATCCAGGGAACAAGTAAAGGGGTTGGCCTTAGGTGGCAGGGGCAGTTGGTCACCAGAGGAAAGACGGGCTATTTGGGTTCAGGGACAGGAGCTGGTACATTAGGTGGTGGGCAGATGAGGTAGCTTTCTGCTATTCCTTCCCACATCTCTCTGAGGTAAAAGGTGCGTTCATTGGTTGAGAATGAGGAAGGGGAGTGATGCGGGGGATTTGAAGAAAGGTAATGCAATAGTCATGCAGGGTTCTCTGCTGTATAGAACTTGTCAGACACTTTCCTTGAATTTACAACTAAAGTAATAAAGGACATTGGAACTAAGCAGACCAGTTGAAACTGTGTTACTCTAAGTAACTTTGTGGAAGGCCTGGTCTTTCCTGGATTTGTAGGTAAGCTTAGTGACCAGCCCTTTAGTTCTGTTCTGTTGGTGAAGAATTGGCCTCTCAGTGCTCTCTTCCTGCAGGTATTTAACTGCCGCCTGGTGGACCTCGACTTAGCTCTGGGTTACTGCACTCTCTTACCCCAAAAAGAAGTGTTCGAAAATCTCTGGAAGCTCATCGATAAAGTGTGGCAAATTTACGACAAAATTTTGGTATGACCCAAGGACACACCTTCCGTTCTCAAAGTATTTAAGACTGAGGGAAGTTATCAAATTAACTTTGCTGCCAGACCTTAAAGGTTTAGCAGAGGAGGTGGTGAGCTTCCCCACTCATGTTCTAACAGCTTTTCTTTGCCCAGTGACATGCAGATGAATGTATGCACAAGTCAAAAACGGTGTTCAACCCAAAGAATTTCGGTATTTTTACTCCTTAGGACCCGTGCGCAGCCATAGACCCTCCCTCCTTATACATAGGCTTGTGTTTTTGACAATTAGACCTGTTATCCAGTTCTTTCCTACAGATGTTTATTGAATACATAACTCTGATGTTATTGGTTTTAAAATATGTCTTTTGTGGGGTGTTTTGCTTCCAGGCTAGCTAAGATGTGACTTTTTTTTAAAGATTTATTTATGCATACAAGAACGGGGTGTACTAGAGGTGTGGGGTGGTGAAAGGATTCACCACAGAGTGGGGAGCAGAACAGGCAGAACAACTGAAATACACTGCTGAGGGGAGCAGCGGGGACACAGGAGAGGTCTGCTGTGCCATGTGGGAAGCTCCCTGGCAGGAGATCGAACTCTTGCTGCAGTGGCTGCAGATAGCTTCATAGTGCTAAGATTTAACCCCTTGCACCACAAGGGAGGCCCCAGATGTGACCTTTTCTTAAGAAGGGAAGTTGTTCTAAATTTATAGCATCAGAGTAAAAGCAGAATGACCTCTGTCTTATAAGTCGTGACTGTGTACAAAGCAGTATGTAACTCCCCCGTGTTACTTATAAAAAGGGTTGTCTCATGTTCTTGGGTTTCACCTGAAAAGTTAGAGCATATTCTGCTTGCAATTGATTTTTAATTCTGTTTTAATTTTTCAGGCAATATCTCTGGTGGGCTCTCAGCTTGCCAGTCTTTGTCAGGACATAGAAATGGAATTGAAGTTCCAGGAGCTCAGTACTGATGCCCTGTGGGGTAGCCGTCTCGGTAAACTTGGCGTGAGTGTTCTTGGTTTCATCCAATCTGATGATCACCCAGTTGGAAATCTGAAAACACAGATCTCATTGTCCTTGACTTTTGGAGAGTGGGCGTCTATAAACTAAATTTGAGTTGTATCAAGTGTACCCATTGGCGTGCTCAAAGAATTAAGGCCCTTTTGCTGCATTTCCTTTTTTCTGTATTTTTAAGGAAATCGAAGGCTTGACATTTTCATCTGCTTAGCATTCTCATTTATAGGAATATATCGAGTATTCATGGACATTTATGCTATTTTAGGCCTAACTTTTTTTAGCCTCATACTTTTGTCCTTCTATTTGGTTAAATATCATAAAGATAATGTTAAAGTGAACATCCAGCTACACCAAACTTACTAGGACGGAGTAAGTGGTCCTCATTTTTCACTTGGCAAAACAAACACACACAATTCTATATTCTTTATTCCTTTATTCTTTATTCTATATTCCTCACAAGTTGGCTTGTGAGGAATATAATTTCTGCAAAAAATGATGTATGTTTTCGAGCCCCTTCTCGCTGCAGGAACGAGACTGGTATTCCATCATCCCTAACAACCCCATTTATTGATGAAAAGCCGGGGAAAAGGGGTCTTGGTCCGACTAAGAGAGGTGCTTGAATCCTCTGCCAGATATACCTGGAATCTCAGAACAATTTGAGGAGTGTTATGAAAATTAAAGTTGGAGGAGCTGGGATACAGTATCGAGCTATAAAAAAAACCCAAAAACCAGTGCAAAGACCAGTCAGCCCCAAAGCTGTCCTTCTCCCATTACATTTCAGCTTAGTAGGCTTTTGTGTTTTGCTCTTTTTATTCCTAGATTTCTTTTCAACCAGTTTTCAGGCAACATTTTCTCACCAAGAAAAACCTCATTAAAGCTCTTGTGGAGAATGTAGATATGGACACAAGCCTCCTTCTAGAATATTGCAAGTAAGTTCTCTAAACTTTAATGATGTTTCTGCTATTAGCTAAACGGGCACCGTTACTTGCAAGAACACAGTATAAAGGTGATGATTGCCTGCGTTCCATAGATGCTATTGTTTCCTTTGGCTTACCCCTTCGCTGAGGACAGATCAACCAGATTACATGCGCTGCTTTAATTCCCTGGTTAGCATCTCCCAAACTTGCCTCATGATAAGCATCACCTGGCACTGGGTTAAAAATAGAGATTCTGGGCCTCCCTGGTGGCGCAGCGGTTAAGCCCTGTGCTGTGGAGCTGTCGGCAGCTGCGATGCGAGTTCGACGCCCGGCCAGGGAGAATCCCACATGGCGCGGCAGACCTCTCCTGCCTCGCCCGCTGCTCCCCTCAGCAGTGTGTTTCTCATCTGCCTGTTCTGCTCCCCGCTTTATCTCTGGTGAACCCTCTCGCCGCCCCACGCCTCTGGTCTGTACCCCAGCTTGTATGTATAAATAAATAAATCTTAACAAAAAAAAAAAAATAGAGATTCTGAAGAAAAAAAAAAATAGTTTCTGGGCCCCTCCCTGGGCTTACAGCAGGTCTGGATGGAGACTAGGAATGTGTAGAAATTCTTACTGCAAGCTCCAGCTGAATTTCAGATCAGGGAAATTCGGAAATATTCTCCTGAGCAATTAAACTTCTAAGTCAGATCAACTTAGGGCCAGGTCGTCTTAAATTAAAAATTAGTGGTGGGGCCTCCCTGGTGGGGCAATGTGTTAAGCGCAGCGCTGTGGAGCTGTCGGGGGCTGTGGCGCGAGTTTGATGCCCGGCCCGGAAGATTCCCACATAGTGCAGCAGACCTCTCCTGCCTCCCCCGCTGCTCCCCTCAGCAGGGTGTTTCCGTTGATCTGCCTGTGCTGCTTCCCACTCTGTCTCTGGTGAACCCTCTTACCGCCCCACACCTCTGGCCTGCACCCCAGCTTGTATGCAAAAATAAAAATAAATCTTAAAAAATAAAAAAATCAACTAGTCATAAATATTTAGAAAAATAAAAATTAGTGGAAAGTATGATTTAGGGAGAATTTTTGGAAGTCATTAGTGAGTTGAAACAATTAGAGCTGAATGTGCTACTTACAGGTACAGTTTACTGTGATGAAGAATAAATGATTTTTAATGTCTTAGATGTTGCTAATAAATAGGATGACCGGTTTGCTGGCACATTGTGAGTGTCAGAGCGCCTTCATGCAAATTGTTTAATTCTTACAATTTATGTTCATGACATCACCAATTTATGCATAAGAAAACAAACCTGTGTGTTTGACCTGCTCTAGGTCGAACAGTATGTCACCACTTCCATAATACTAAGGGTCTGACAGTAGCCCTCAGCCAGCTTGTGACAAGTCAGTGAAATAGGAGTCATTGCTAACGAGGCTTCTCGGCTCTTATCTCACCAGGCAAGAAGCTAGTTCTTTCTCCCTGTGGATAGTTGGGGGGTGCAATCCAGGGACCACAGGTGCCCTCTAGGGGGCACTGACTATCGTGGGGGAGAATTGGGTGTAGACCAGAGGGACAGGGGGTGAAAGAATTTACCAGAAACAGTGGGGGGAGAACACGTGGATTTACTGAAATACGCTGCTGAGGGGAGCAGCGGGAGAGGCAGGAGAGGTCTGCCAGCAGAGGGGTGTGAGGCTCTGTTTATACTCCAGGTATCACTGGTTAGGCTGACTAGGCTTGGGCGAGTCCTGACTGCTGATGTGAGTTAGCATAGCGGGGCGCCTGCTCTTCGGGTCATCAGCTTAATACCCAGGTTCCCAGAGCAGTCCTGTCCACTCCCTTTATCCATTCAGGCCTCCCAAACTTGCTGGGCAAGAAATGGGGATTTAGTTTTTAAATTTAGTGATGATACCCAGTCACCATTCTGGAATAACAAAAATAGGCCCTTCTTCACACGGGGCGGCCGCAGACCCAGAATGGGTGCTGACCTTCTCTTCTTGGAACTCCGTATCGGTGTTGCGTTGTTTTCATGCTACTCGCCCCTTTTCTGAGCTGCAGATAGCACAGCCGCAGTCCCGGCGTCCCGGCTGTGTGCCCAGGGCGCTGTCACCTTTGCCTCAAGTGATGTGGCTGAGTCAATTTTGATGCCCGTTAGGTTTTCAGTGAATGATTTTAGTATTTAGTGACTGACATTTCAGTCATTCTTTATAGTAAATCGAACTATCACTGTCTTATTCATCAAGCTTAGAAAGGCAATTCCATTATCAACAGGTCTCCACTAGCCTAATTTTTAATCATAAAATCTGCATCATTTTTTCTAATCCAGATAGGACATATTAAAATCCAAGTCCCACATGATCCCACCCCAATAGTAACCCCTGTTGAGGGTTTGACCTACGACGTTCATGGCTTTTCCCTACGTGTATACTGACGTGTGTTTTGTTTTTCCTTTTTTCCTTACATCATTGTCGCCCCCATAGTTCTCCGACCCCCTTACCACATGACCATCATATAGTCCCTTGTGCTCCTCCTCCCCTGTGTTGACCCCTCTCTCTCCCCCTTTCTTGCCTCCGTTCTATGGTCATGACATGTTTTGATCAAAAATGCCATCGTATTTCACACCCCATGCTGGAGGCTGCGTCGCGCACTTTGTAGTGTGTCCTCTGAGATGGGCGCACGCGACTCTCCTTCCCGTCTGGGGTCCCTCTGTGTGAGCAAGTCATTCACCAGTCCTGCGAGGGACGCTGGTGTCACTTCCCGTCCAGCTGTCCCAGCGGCGACTGTGTGTGCTGCCGTGTGCGTCCCGGCTGCTTGTGTGAACAGTTTGAGAGGGAACGTGCTGGACCCAAGAGCATAAATTTTTTTTTTATTGTTATTTATGTCTTTCACATTTTGTATTCCCCTTGGGCAGCCCACCACCAATTCACCCGTGATCCATCTCCACGGTCCCTTGTATTCTTTTCTATTCCATTTTGTGCCCTTATCCTCTCCTCCCCCTCCCCCGCTGAGTGTCTCTCTCCCACCCGGCCTCCCTATAGTCCTGTTATAAGTGAAAACATTCGATATTTTTCTTTTTCTTTCTGGCTTATTTCACTGAGTATGATTCCCTCTAATTCCGTCCATGTCACTGCAAATTGCATGTGTTTATCTTCTTTCCATGCTGAATAGTATTCCATTGTGTATATGTACCACATCTTCTTGATCCAATCATCTATTTTTGGACATCTGGGTTGCTTCCATACCTTTGCTATTGTGAACAGTGCCAAGGGCATACATTTTTCCATTTTACTACAAACCACCCCCAGCCTCGTCCCCACCAGGAACGACATCTGGCGTCTCCGAGACAGTAGTCTGCTGACGGGTAGATTATCCGAGGGTGAGACAGGACAGTGGGAGGGTGAGATGCAGGGGTGGGGCGGGCACTGAGGGCGTCGGTTCGGGAATGCCCATGGGGGCACCAGCCTGACCTTGCACACCTGTTAGTACCTTCCAGCTGGACTGTGACGCGGCTCTTCAGCTGTTCATCGAGACACTGCTCCGCAACTCGAGCGCCAGCCAGGGCCAGGGGGATGCCAGCGGGGGTGCCACGGAGCAGCAGCACACCAAGCTCCTGGCCAAAGCGGTGGAGATGGTGCCCTTGCTGACCAGCACGAAAGATCTGGTCATCAGCCTCAGTGGGGTCCTGCACAAGGTAGGCGCGGGCGGGGCGCTCCTGCTGGGCCACACTTCCTGCCCTGCGTGACGGTGGCGTGCTGAGACTGGAAGGCCCATCCTTCTCGCGCATTTTTAATGTCGAAATCATTTTCGCTGTCCACACTTGTGATATTGCTGAATACAGCAGTTTTCCCGCCTTTTTCTTAAAAATAGAAATAGCTCTGTTTTCCCCAGATATTTGAGACATGCGCACTTGCTTTGGAGGTCAAACTAGAGAGAAAGATGTAAATCGAAGAGTGAAGTTTTATGATCACCCCACTCCCCATAATTAAAAATGTCGGTAGTTTGGTGACTGTCCAGACAACTATACTGTCCTGCTGTGCTCGTTTTTCACTTCACTGTCTTTACGTGTGACGTGCATTTTAATGATTCCATTAAATAGATGAACTCGACTGTGCTTCATCGGGCCTTTTGTTTTTTTTTTTTAAAGATTTATTTTTTATTTATACATACAAGTTGGGGTACAGGCCAGAGGCGTGGGGCGGTGAGAGGGTTCACCAGAGACAGAGTGGGGAGCAGAACAGGCAGATCAGAAATACACTGCTGAGGGGAGCAGCGGGCAAGGCAGGAGAGGTCTGCCGCGCCATGTGGTATTCTCCCTGGCTGGGCGTCGAACTCGCGTCGCCGCTGCCAACAGCTCCACAGCGCAGCGCTTAACCGCTGCGCCACCGGGGAGGCCCCTCATCGGGCCTTTTGGACAGGCATTTAAACTGCTTATTTTCTTATCACTTGTTACAATGAATATCTCCATACACACATCTCTGCCTTCTCGTCTGATTATATTTTTTAGGAGACTAAAGAATTACAACTTTTAGGTCAAGGGGTGGTGTGGTAGGGAATTAGGTGGATGGGAGGGGAAAGAAGATGATCAGACCCCAAGAATACTCCATTTTTATATCCTGTATATAGTTCAATGAAAAATTCTAACTTGCTCAAGATTTTTAGGGACTGTAGAGATTACCTGCTTGCTTCTGTTTGGTGTTATTCTTGTGACTCGTTGGCATTTAAAAAATGGGATAGTAATGATGTATAAAAAGAAATAAAGACCAAAGAGAATATTTCCTTTTTTTTAAGCATGTCTAGATGCCACACTATTAATTCTCACATTTTATATATGGTTAGGGCTGGAATGAAATCCTTCTAGAAGTTTTTGCTTGGAGATCCACACTTTGGGTTATGTCCATCTCCAAGAAAAAGTCAGTTTCTTCCTATTCTGGTTTTCTCATTATAAATGGAAGAAATAGAATTTTAATGTAGAAATCTTGCGAAATTATGAAAATAGAACGTTTCCGCTTTGTTTTTAGTGCCCTAAGAACAGTTCTTTATTAAAACAATATTGCTGGTAAGAAGTAGCTTTTGAGATATTCTGAAGCGTGTGAGTTTACCTAATCGAGGTAATTTTAGAAATGAGAAAATGTTCATTCATTTTTAAAGAACAGTCTAGTTTAATATCGTAATACACTAAGATTTATATACTTGTAATCTATGCTGATGAACATAACTGAATCCTATCAATTACATCATCTCGAGTTTTTTTTGTCTTTATACAGTTGAATCCCTATGATTATGAAATGATTGAAGTTGTGCTGAAAGTTATAGAAAGAGCCGATGAAAAGATAACCAACATTAATATTAATCAGGTATAACATATTTTATGGACTTTAAAATTATATTTTTATTTGTATCATTAGAAAAATTTAATGTCTTACTGTATGATGACTGAGCCCCCTTTAAATTCCACATTTTATTCTGGTTCCTTTTCATTATTTTTATAATTATGTTTATTGAGGTAGCGTTGGGTTACAGCCCTGTGTATGTTTTGGGAATGCCAAGTCACGCCTCTGCAATGCATGTCATCACCCACACCCACCGCCAAAGCCCCTGTAAGCTTTCACCATAGGCCACTGAATCCCGTCCCCACTTTGCTCCAAACCCCTACCTTCCCTCCTCTAGTAGCCTCATTTCTACTGTCAGATTTCAAGAGTCTGTCTTGGTTTTGTTTGTCTGTTCTTTTACTTTATTTCTTCATACACGTGTGAATGAAATCATCTTTCTCCTTTCTCTTGTCTTCCTCCTTCAGACTTATTTCATTTAGTGAAATCTCCTCCGGATCTATTCATGTTGTGGAATATGGCAAGAGTTCTTCTTTTTAATAGCTGAGTGGTATTCCAGGCTGTATCTATACCACATCGTCTTAATCTACCCTTCTTCTGTTGGGTACTTGGTTTATTTCCATAGCTTGACTATTGTGAGAAGTGCGTGATGAACAGAGGAGTGTGTGTATCCCTTCAAGCTAGTGTTTGGTATTCCTTGGGTAGAAAGATACCTGGGAGTGGGATTTCTCAGTCATAGTGTTGATCTATTTTTAATATTTTGAGAAAATTCCGTACTGTCTGGACTGGACTAGGCTACGTTCCCCACAGTGTATGAGGGCTCCCTTTTCTCCACACCCCTGCCAGCACTCGTTGCTGGTCTTATTTCATGCGGCCATCTCAGCCACAGAGATTGCGCATCCCTGACGATGAGTGACGATGAACATTTTTTTTCATGTGCCTGGGCACCATCTTCTTTAGAGAAGTGTCTGTTTAGCTCTTGGGCCCATTTTTTGATTGTGTTACTGGTTTTCTTTTAGTTGAGTTGTATGAGTTTGTTGTAGATTTTGAATATTAGCTCCTATCTAGTTCCTTTCCTTTGAAAGGGATAGAGAGGTAAGAAGATTGTTCATGCTCTCTATTTTGTCATTTATCTTAGTCCTCTTTTTGTTGTCCTGATGTGATTTAAATCTGCCCAAGGGTACAAAGTCATTAAAGGACTGATTTGTAAGATTTAAGGCAAAATCATTTGTCATCTGGGAAAGAAAAGTTTCTAAGATGCAAAGTTAGATTTAGCTTTCTATATTAGTAGGTAAGTCCAGCAGTGACTCATTGGTACTTCAGTACTTTTGGGAACTTTCTAGTCTTTTCTGAATTTTGGTCCTAGTAGCTTTTATTTATTTTTTTTTAAGATTTATTTATTTATGCATACAAGTGCTGGGGTGTAGGCTAGAGGTGCAGGGTGGTGAGAAGATTCACCAGAGACAGTGGGGAGCAGAACAGGTGGATCCACAGAAATACACTGCTGAGGGGAGCAGCAGGCGAGACAGGAGAGGTCTGGTGCGCCATGTGGGTCAGCTCCCTGACCGGGGATCGAACTCATGCTGTAGTGGCTCTGGATAGCCTCATAGTGCGTGACTCAACCCATTGTGCCACCAGGGAGGCCCAATAAACAATTTTTTGTGAGGTACAGCTCAAGCTGTTTGAAGAGAGTATGGAGAACTGCTGTCAAACTTTTGTTTGCAAACATCCCACCACCAAGATATGTTTGGTTTCTCCTTGTGTCATTTCTTCAACAATCACAGAAATTATGCTTCAGAAGAATAATACAAAGTAAAACTAGAAAAGGTTTGGATCATTTTGGTGAAAATGAAACCTCACAATGGAGACCGACCGTGGCATAAAACTAGGTGGTTTTTAAACACAGAATAAAATAAGAAACATACTGTTTTATTTACTTGCAGGCATTGAGTCTTCTGAAGCATTTGAAGTCATACAGAAGAATCTCCCCCCCAGTGGACCTGGAATACCAATATATGTTGGCACACGTGATAACGCTGCCTTCAGCTGCCCAAACTAGACTGCCTTTTCACCTGATATTCTTTGGCACAGCTCAGAACTTCTGGAAGATTCTCTGTATGTTCATGAACTTCTTACGAATTTTACTGAATAGTCAGAACTTTTTCTTAAGCAGATCATAACTCTCCTTGTTTCCCTTTCTAGCCACAGAACTCAGCGAAGAATCCTTCCCCACATTGCTCTTAATTTCTAAATTAATGAAGGTAATGGTTTAGAACTTTGCCAGTCTTATATCTTGATCCTCTAATTAACTCAGACCCTGGCTGGAAGGGTTATTTGAAGCTTTCATGTAAAACCCTGAAAGGTAAGCCTCCAAAGAAGCCTTAACTTTTCTCTCTCTCTCTTTGAAGTTCTCCCTGGACACTCTGTATGTGTCCATAGCCAAATATGTTTTTGAAAAAAAGCTGAAGCCCAAACTCCTGAAGTTAACGCAAGCTAAACCCTCACTCCTGATGAACAAGGAAATAACCAAGATCACCCAAACCATCGAGTCTTACTTACTGTCCATCGTTAACCCCGAGTGGGCTGTCGCTATTGCCATCAGTCTGGCCCAGGACGTCCCAGAAGGTGTGGATCCTTCTTCTAATCGGGCTCAAGGTGGCGGCTTGTTCATTGAACTTGTCTCCAAGGAGAGTTTGTTTGGTGGGCATGAAGCGTGGGTGCTGTCTCTGCGCTGGTGGCCTCACTGAGGGTTGAAAAGGCTCAGGCCGAGTAAGCAAGTCCCCTGGCTGGCAGATCAGCCTGCAGGGACGCCAGCACCCCAAAGGGACGCTCACAGTCTGCCCACCAGTGGGAACGCACGTCGGCGCCTACTGCCTAACAGCCAAGCAAGGAGCCCCTTGCTCAGCCACATAATCAAGCAGGTGCAAACACAGGCACTGATTGCCCTAGTGTGGGGGTTAGCAAAATGAGAATAACTTTAAAAAATGGTCTTTGGTCAGGAACTGGTCTTTAAAAATAGCGCATGTTCCTAGACTAGAGTGCAGGCAGTGGATCTGAAAAGGTATCCAAGGTATATGCTACCTAGAGCAGCGGATAGTCCTGCAGCACAGGGCTCTCGTCTGGGCTAAGACACACACAGGCGGGGCCTTCCGGGAGGAACCAGGAATCTCAGGAACAGGAATAGATGCTGCAGGGGCTTCTAGAGATTTCCACGTCCTTGTTTGTCTCTGCCTGTCCGGCTTAAATTGCTTTTTACTATGACTTTACAGCTCTAGCATTTATTCATGCTTTTTTTTTTTTTTAAGATTTATTTATTTGTGCATACAAGCTGGGGTACAGGCCAGAGACGTGGGGCAGTGAGAGGGTTCACCACAGAGACAGAGTGGGGAGCAGAACAGGCAGATCGACGGAAACACACTGCTGAGGGGAGCCGTGGGCGAGGCAGCAGAGGTCTGCGCCATGTGGGAATCTCCCTGGCCGGGTATCGAACTCGTGTCGCCGCCGCCAACAGCTCCATAGCGCAGCACTTAACCCGTTGCGCACCAGGGAGGCCCTACATCTCTAGCATTAAAAATCAAAACAAAAACAAAAACAAAACTCTAATTTGACTAGAATCTGCTCGTCAATCTTTTCTTTCTCTTCTTAGGTTCCTTCAAGATGTCCAGTCTGAAATTCTGCCTGTACTTGGCCAAGCAGTGGTTACAGAATGTCCCATCTCAGGTGTGTGTGTGCTCGAGACCGGGAGGCTCCTCTTCCGTTCGACCTCAGCTGTGCTCTCCTTGCAGACCTCACCCCACCCCTGCGGGGCCCCCTTCCGGGGGCTCGACAAGGCTTTGTGTTGTCACTTAAGGATGTAACCGCACAGGGGCTCCTTGCTGGATACAGATGGCTGCTGGGCCTCTTCTCAGCCTGGAGATTTTAGAAAACGAGACCTCCTTTTGGAATTTCTCATCAGGGTGAGACGCACGAGAAAGCAGAGGCTTTGCTGAAGAAACTTCACGTCCAGTACCGGCGGTCGGGCACCGAGGTGGTCCTCATCACCCACGAGCTGAACACCGCCGAGTACCTGCAGGCCGTCGGGAAGCCCGCGCACCTCATCGTCAGCCTGTACGAGCACCCCAGCGTTGGCCAGAGGCTTCAGAACTCGTCGGGCAGAGACTATCCGGGTGAGCCCAAGGGCCTCGCCTCCCTGTGCCAGGCAAGGGAGGGGCCGCTCTGATCGTGTTGCCTTGTGCCCAAAGCTTGGGTTGTTCTTTCTTAATTCTTCCTCTTGACTCTCAGATATTCATGCAGCAGCTAAGGAAATAGCTGAAGTGAATGACATTAACTTGGAGAAAATCTGGAACATGCTGTTGGAGAGGTGGCTGTGCCCGTCCCTGAAGCCCGAAGTGAGTCCGCGCCGCCCGCTGTCTGCCGCGCCTCTGAGCCGCGCCTCGCCGAGAGGCTGCTGACCAGCCCATATTCGCTGTGCCCTCTGGACGCACGCAGCACGGAATCCTCAATCTTGCTCATTTTAACGCCTGCTGTTACCTGACGTGTCCTAAAGGGGTTGCTGATCTTTTCTCTCACCTTTTAATTGATTCCGATGAATTCTTGCATAATAGCAGCGGCCCGTTCTTAGATTCAGATTCGTGTCTTTTTTTTTTTTTAAGATTTATTTATTTATGTTTACAAGCTGGGGTGCAGCCCAGAGGTGTAGGGCAGTGAGAGGGTTCACTAGAGACAGAGTGGGGAGCAGAACAGGCAGATCGACTGAAATCCATTGCTGAGGGGAGCAGCGGGGAGGCAGGAGAGGTCTGCTGCGCCATGTGGGAAGCTCCCTGGCTGGGCATCGAACTCACGCTGCAGATGCTGACAGCTCCACAGTGCTGCACTTAACCTGTTGCCCCACCAGGGAGGCCCAGATTCATGTCTTGATACTGAAATAATTTAAGATGTACAGAAAAGATGCAATAGTATCAGAGAATTTGATAGCCTTCCCCCAGATCCCTCCATATTTGCCTTACCGTTCTCCCCACTATCATTAAAATAGTCAAGTAAGAATCTTCAATAGATGCTAATGGGGAGGGGGAGTTAAAAGAGGAAAAGGATATTCTATTGCCTCAAAGTACCTCTCTCGTAATAACTGTCAAAAGAGATGATGTAACTATGTAGTAGAAAGTCAGATCTCTTCACTATGAGAACTAAATTAACCACCTGTGAGAGCCAGTGGCTCTCCTGTTTCCCCAGATGTCACACCCTTAGAAAGACACACATCCCCAAGGCAATATGCTAGTCACACTAGTTCAAATCTTATGCGGAAGCATTGGACAAACCCACACTGGTGGACAGCTTATGAAATAACTAGCCTGTATTCTTCAAAAGTTATGTCATAAGGGCCTTCCTGGTGGCCTTGGGGTTAAATCTCAGCAGTGCCGCTGCAAACGCCCTCCTTGGTGGCCTGAGTTCTATCCCTGGCCAGGGAGCTGACCCACAGGGCGCAGCAGACCTCTCTTGTCTCCCCACTGCTCCCCTCAGCAGTGTATTTCAGTCGATCCGCCTGTTCTGCTCCCCACTCTGTCTCTGGTGAATCCTCTCACCCCCTGCGCCTCTAGCCTGCACCCTAGTTCTTCTATGAATAAATAAATAGATCTTTTTTCAACAAAATGCCCAGTAAATGTGAGGCCCTGGAGGCCAGGGGTATTTGTTTTCTTCACTTAGGCCGCTTGTGACTGGTTCACAGTAAGTGCTCAGGAAATACTTGTTGCCTGAATGAACGTGAGCAATCCCAGCCTTAGGCGAAAGTCATTACATAATGCAATTAATTACACTGATTTCTTTGATGTAGTCATAATTTTGTATGTTGGGTATGTCATCTGATAGGTTTTCATAAACTTATAAAATCAACAATTCCTCAGTTTATTTCTTTTTCGCTTTTTTCAAAGAAGTCATCAGAATTATTTGAACTTCAAGAAGATGAAGCACTACAAAGGTACTCTTCTTTTACTTAACTTTCGTCTGTGTGGCCCAGCTCTTAGCAACCATTCAGCAGAGACTGGTGTTTAAAAGACTCTCTTCTTATAACTTGAGTCAACCTCTGAGAATGGATTCATGGACCCAAGGCTATGAGTATGTCCGATTATCTCCCGAGAATAAATAAGAAACAGGCAGGCTCTGGAATGCTAAGGGTTCCCAGACCCCTTTAGGAGACGGGAGCCCTGTTGTTAGCTGGGACTCTGGCCCCGGCCCTGTCTGTCTCTCATCCTGGTGAACTGGGCTGCTTCAGAGCGGGCCTTCCCGCCCCATTCCCCTCCTAACCTCAAGCTAAGACCGAGAAAGGCAAGCTGGTTTCATCTGCTGTGCTCCGTCTGCTTGGTCGTGCTTGCCCTCTTGAGAAGACCGTATCTGGGCCCAAATCAAAAAGAATGTGGTGATCCGTTAATGACAGTGGGTGTGGGCAAGGGAGTGGCGGCACGCATGCCAGCACCGAGCCACTCCCGGTCCGGGCCCAAAGCTGGCCAAGGCACCTGGGAGGCCCTGCGCCCCACGTCGGCCCTGCAGATCTGATGGGGAGCAAGAATGCAGGAAGGCCACCCCAGGAAGGACGTTCTCCTGGTTTGGGGCAGAGCTGGCCACCACCCACTCTGCCCTTCCTGTCCTCCTTCCCACCTCGCTCTCACTCAGTTTCTTAAAGGAGTTACCTTCTGGAGTATCTAATTGTGTTGGCCAAATGGGAAGTCGTAGACGCAATTCAAAAAGAGAGAAAATTCCCAAGAAACCCCAAAGGGTATCCCACCCAGTGTTGTGACTTCCTGCCTTTCCCACGAGAGCGCCCCCCCTCCTCACTGGGTGCGATGGGGGCCCACAGGCTGGTAGCAAGGTCCTGGGAACCAAGCCTCCTCCATGCGTCACGGTCAGCGTCCTTGGCAGCTGCCGTGTGTGAATTTCTTAAATAGAATTTAGTCGGGGACTGACAAGCCTTTTTTATTTATTTATTTATTTATTTTTAAAGATTTATTTTATTTATACATACAAGCTGGGGTACAGGCCAGAGGTGCGGGGCGGCGAGAGGGTTCACCAGAGACAGAGTGGGAAGCAGAACAGGCAGATCAGAAGTACACTGCTGAGGGGAGCAGCGGGCGAGGCAGGAGAGGTCTGCCGCACCATGTGGGACTCTCCCCGGCTGGGTGTCGAACTTGTGTCACCGCTGCCGACAGCTCCACAGTGCAGGGCTCAACCCCTGCGCCACCGGGGAGGCCCTGACAAGCCTTTTTTAGATCAGAGGATGAGACTGGGCATTGCTGGTTATCCCCTCTCTGCATGAGCAACTTGGGATGGTCACGCATCCTTTAAAGGGGGAAGCAGGCTCGCCCTTGGCCTGTCGCCCTGCAGGCCTGCGTTTGGGCTGGCTCGTGGCTCCTCCCGTGGACGGTGAGACAGGGCCGGCTTGGTCATCTGGCTGCCGTCCCACACGGTGTCGCTGCATCTGCTTCCAGGGTCCTGTACCTCCTCCAGTCTTGGCCGGCAGATCACAGTTCCAGGATGCTGTTTCTCCTGGCCACGTCGGCTACGACCGTAAGTCCAGAAGCGTCGTCAAGACTCATCTTTGCCTCTCAGCTCAGCCTTTCCCTGCACCTCCACCACGCCTGACCTCGTTAGCGGATGGCTAAGATTGTGCTCCCCGCGGTGCCTCACACACTGACAGGAACGTCTGCGCGCTCCCCGGCGCCCGGCCTGCGCGTCCTGCGTGTGAGCTGGCCTGTGTGCAGGGCCGTCCCGCAGCTCCCCGCGCCGCAGTTGCTCCCGGCTTCGAGGCTTAGTTGACTTTCCAACTACCAGGGTCCAACCATTCACCCCGGGGGACGTCCCCACCCTGGCCTGGGACCCGCGGGACCGGCCTCACCCCGCCCCAGCAGGTCTCCCTTTTCCTTCCCACTAAACTCCAAGGCACTGAACGCCCCTGCCCCACTGAAGTCCACATACCCTCAGGCTTGAGCGCCAGGAGCCTTGGCTTTGGGGCAGGACAGGAAGGGCTGTAGCTGGGAGGCAAAGGGGCCTGGGAAGGGGGAGGAGAGTCTGGGAGCGGACTGTCCTTGACAGCAAGGGGCGGGGGAACCCTCTCTTTTTTCCCTGCATATTAGTTTATCCTGTGGCCTACCCCATTTTTTTTTTTTTAAGTAAAAATGATGTTCCCCAAGAAGCGGCTAGTTCTGCTCATCCCCAGTTACACAAGGGGTTTCCTTGAGAAACACATGGCCCCAGAGGACAGCCCAGGAACGGAGGCATCCACTCTGGCTACAAGGAGAGAGTACTCAGTGCGAACTCAGGCAGGCAGGAGCGAGGCTCGATAAAATTCATCTTCACCGCCTCATCAAAAGCCTTGAGTGGAAGCCGCCTGGTTTCCGGCGAGGCAGACAGCAGCCTCTGGTGCAGGACAGACGGCAGCACCAGGCGAAAGGCAAAGAGCATCTTTGTGTTATCACGAAAATAGTTTTGACCCTTCCCCTCCCCAAAAGAGTCTGGGGTCCATGGACCACACTTGGAACCATGGCTGTACACTCTGGGTCCTCGAAGGGCAGAGATCGACTCCGGTTTCTTAACAACAAGGTTGCTTATGTGTCGTCCCCCCGCCCCCCGTCCCCCCCGTTGAGGCTTGTTTGACGGAGCGGCAGCCCAGGTGTGCGGCCCCACACCCTCTTTGGCCTTGCAGACGCTGGGCACGTGCCAGCTGACCTTCGCCCACAGAGCTCGAGCTCTTCAGTGTCTCCTCTATTTGGCTGACAAGGAAACAATAGAAGCCCTCTTCAAGAAGCCCCTTGAAAAAGTGAAGTAAGTAGGCTTTGGAAAATGGTTTGTTGAAGTCCTGTTGCCCCGGAGTCTCGAGTACTCCGTGACGGGCGTCCCAGGTGTCCATCCTGAGAAGGGCCGCGAGATGGGGTCTCTTGGTGGGGCCGGGGAGGAGGGGCCGGCAGCAAGTCTGGCACCTACATCTCGAGTGTTCACTGCACAGTCTGTTTCTCTGTGCCTTCCCTACCTTCAAGCTACCGTTATTTTTAACTTCATTCTAGCAGGTAGAATTTTTGAAATTGTTTTAAGAACTAGGGGACAGGTGTGTTTTGAGAAGAACTTCCAGCCCCCCCACTTTGTGGACGTGCCGGAGTGACCACAGATGCTGGTCCTTGCCCTGAATGGCCTTGACCTTGTAGCAGAGGACGGAGCTCGGAGAACAGCTCGTTGGGGTCCTGTCATGGAGACACTGAGAAACGGAATGCTTTCTCCATCCTGCCCAAACTGCTGTCTTTGTAATGCCGTCTCCAGTGAATTTAGTCAGAGGCCTGAGAGAGCCCGGGAACACGCCGCCTCGCGTTCCCGCCGGGGGCTTTTGCTCTGCACATGACAGTGGCCCTGGAGAACGACCCCCGCCCACCTCTGTTTTCCAGATCGTACCTGAAATGTGTAACTTTCCTGGCATCCTTTGAGGCTTTGAACATCCCCATCACATATGAATTGTTTTGCAACAGTCCTAAAGAAGGGATGATTAAGGGCCTGTGGAAGAACCACAGCCACGAAGCCATGGTGAGTGCCTGGGACACCCAGTCCGCATGACGTCCGCCCTCCGCCACCCGGGAGCCGGGCGCTCAGACGTGCTTCTGCCTCTGAGGCTTTTCCTGCCCGTCCCGCCAGGCGTCAGTGCAACCTGGGAGCGCCCGTCCCCTCCTTAAAGCCCGGCCTGGAGCCACCCTCCCGGGAAGGAGCACCTCATGCCCTCCCAAGGCCTGGCTGGCCCCCACCCCACCCCGGCTTGCTCTGGGAATTCAGCCTCTAAGGCAACTGGAGCCCAGGCAGGAAGGGTGTGGGGTCTGCAGGCAAACACTTCTTGGACAGAAGGAAAAAAGGGGGAGAGGGGAGTCTGAGACAATGTTGGGGATCCGTGATAGCAAGGAAGAAAAAGAATGATCTTAACCTTTTTTTTTTTTAAAGATTTATTTATTTATGCCAACAAGCTGGGGTACAGGCCAGAGGCGTGGGGGGTGAGAGGGTTCACCAGAGACAGAATGGGAAACAGAGCAGGCAGATCGACGGAAACACACCGCTGAGGGGAGCAGCAGGCAAGGCAGGAGAGGTCTGCCGCGCCATGTGGGAATCTCCCTGACTGGGGAGACCCACCTTAACCTTTTTTTGCCAGAGCCTGGGCAGTTCACTGAGATGATACGCTCGTGTGCGCAGAAGCTGCCCCATCTTTTCCTGAGGGGGCTTACTTCCTGGTGTCTTGAAGCCATGGGTTTTTCTCTCTTCCAGGCGGTAAGATTGGTGACCGAGCTCTGTCTGGAGTACAAAATCCATGACCTACAGCTCTGGAACGGACTGCTGCAAAAGCTTCTTGACTTCAATATGGTGAGTGAGACGTGGTGCCCTCTCGAGCCTGCAGTGGGGCCCACTGTCCCCGGCACCTTGGCATGGCCACGCCGCCCAGCCCCTCACCCCAGGCATCTGCGAGTGTTTGCAGTTGAGACTATGCTGCTGGCGTGTTCACGCCCTTTGGGCTCGTTCCCATCGTAAAGAGCTTGGTGATGGGCCAGAGAAAGCGCAGACTCAAGGTTTCATCTCCGAATTTTCCATTTTGGTGGTCCCCAAAACTTTCATTTACCTGTTTTACAGATCCCTTACCTAAGGAAAGTCCTTAGAGTCATTTCCAGTGTCCATTCTCTGTGGCAGGTAAGCAGCATTTTAAAAAGTCAGCTTGTTAGAAGTTCACCTTCCTGCTCACTGACCTCGTGTCCACTGGACACACGGGGAAGAACAGAACCTTCTGCTGCAGGAGGGGGCCCCCTTAATGTGGTGCCTGGGCCTACGCACTCTCCCAGGCGTTCTTCCTCGAGGACATCCCTGTCCCCGTTTTCTGGGCTCACAAGTCATATCTCATTTACAATGTTCAAACACTTGTTCTGCTGAAGTGTTGCCACAATGTAATTCTCTAACATCCAACCGCCCCTCTTAACTTTAAAGTCAGAGACCATATCTTATTCTCTTCTAAACTACCCAAACTGTGCACCCACATAATCATCATAATGTAATATAGAGATCTCTAATTTGCTCTTAGTTTATTAAATTAGAACATTCTAGAAAATGTGCCAGCTAAAACTAGGACAGTCTCCTTTACTGCTCCCCTTCATAATTATCTCTGGGAAGTAAAAGATGTTTACAATTTCGTACTTTTTTCCTACAGCTTTCCTGTTAGGATCAAAACATGCATGTGTGCGTATATAAATACATTTTTGTACGTATAAATGCAGTCACACCCTAGACAAAGTATTGTCTTTTTCATGTAGATAGCAATGGTGTCTTAGAGATTGTAACACTTCAGCACTCGTAGCTCTACCTCATGTTTTTCATCGACATACAGGCAAAATTCACTCTTTTCAAGTGTGCACATTAAACGGCCTTTCATATATTCACAAAGCTGCAGCTAATTCCAGAGCATTTCATCACCCCAAAAGGAAACCCTCCTTCTTGCTGGATGATGAGCTTTTGTGCAATTTTACCGAAGCTGATTTCTCCGTCCATAATTAAGAGACATTTGCAGGTTTCTCCTTTTTGGTCTTTGGGAATAGTGCCGCTCTTTGCACTGGTGTACAAGTTTTTGCGTGGACATAGGTTTTTAGTGCTTTTGAGTGTCCACCTAGGAAAGGAATTAGTCTTACAATAGCTGCATTTAGCCTTTCGAGCTATCTCTTTTATTTTTGTTTCACTCTTAATTGTCCTCCATCATGTAGAGGTAAAGGTCTGAGTTATTTCTCCACCCCAGACTGATGGAAAGGTGTTGTTTCCTTATTTATGTGTTGGGTCTTCGCGCGTGTCTCCTTACCCCTTTTCCCCCGGCCCCAGCTTGCTGGCACAGTAAGCAGACGCCGTCTGCATCTTGTTTTCCGACGTAGGCTCTGACACTTTTTGCCCGGTAAGCAATGACAAGTCAGCCAGAATTGTAAAATAAGACTGTGGACTACATTCATGAGGAAGATTGTTCCAGTATCTTAATCACCTTGAACAAGGAGATCCACTGATATCAGTGTATGATTTGGGTCTTAACAGCCAAAATAGAAGCATTAAGCGCAGGGCATTAAAGAACATTCACAGTGCCCCGCCGTGAGCTCTCCCGTGCGCTTCCCTCCCCAGGTGCCCTACTTCAGCAAGGCCTGGCAACGTGCGGTGCAGATTCCCCTTCTCTCAGGTAGGCCCCTCCGTCCAGCGCTGGCCGTAGCATTTAACAGGTGTGTGCGTGCAGCTGCATCATGGTTGTCTCTTATTTTCAGCCTCTTGTCCCTTAAGCCCTGGCCAGTTGTCAGAGTGTTGCGAGAGTCTCGTCGCTGTGCTGGAGTAAGTAAAATACTTGCTTTCCTGCCACAGAAATTCCTCGTGTCGATGATCCAACCCCTAGCTAACAAGCACCCCCTTTGAAGCAGTTCCCTCTCTCGGGGAAGACAAGCATGCCAGTTGTTCTCACAAGGAAGTGTCTTGTTTTCACAGTGTCTGTCACCACAGTGCAGTTTAACTGTTCTTCAGGAACCCTCTAAAGTCAGTTCCCAGTTCGGTGTTGGAACAGGGTGTCTCGTGGGAGTCTCCCCGAGTCACCTCGTAGGTTCTGAGTCTTCCCTTTAGACACAAGTAGGTGTCCAGACGTGATTTCAGCCGCCCCCAGAGACCGACATGCCTGGGAAGAGACTGATTCAGTGGAGAAGCCCCGAAAGACTGGAGCTTGTTCCTAAGGGGGGGTTGTTCACACTCCAGCACTGTTATGTCGTAAATGAGCGAAAGCACAGACAGGTGGCACCTGGGAGAGGCAGACAGGCCAGTGTAATCCAGGGCATCTGACGGGCTATTAACCATGACTGTGCTCTCTCGAAGGTGCCCGGTCTCTGGTGACCTCGACATGGTTGGCGTGGCCAGGCAGTATGCCCAGCTCGAGCTGCCCGCATTCTCATTAGCCTGTCTGATGCTCATGCCCCACTCGGAGAGGAGACACCAGCAAATTAAGGTGACCTCAAAGCCTTCCTCTGGGGCTGCCACAGAAATGGGGCCTCGCCTGGCACGCACTTTGCCAGGGCGGCCTTTCCCCTTCACCCAGCGGAAAAGCCTGAGCCCGTCAGGCTGGGGCCTCAGGGGTGTGGGGTTGAGTGGGGACTAGGATGGAAACCCAGATCAAGGAGCTTGGGGGAGCCTCGCGAGGCGCGGCCTTGTTCTCTACCAGCGGGAGACGGTGGCTTTTCCAACAAGAGTAAAGAATTTTAGGGAGTGACCCACGTGGGCTAGATCCAGAGAGGGGGTCCAAGAAGGGACGCCCCGGGGAGAGGATTCTGCGCCCCTGGATGCACATGTAGCCATGTGGGCCAGGAAAGCTCCGGGGTAAGTCCCAGTGGGGTGAGGGGTGGGGGGTGATGAAGAAAATGAGCTCGATGGCGGGAACTAGAGGAGGAAAGTGCAGCCTGATTTAGTGACTGGGTGTGGGCGACGGAAGAGCCGCGCGCGGTGTGTGGGCGCCTCTAGCATTTCGAGGACAGAACTTTTAAAAATAACTCTCCTCCCCTTTATAATCTAGAACGCGCGGAACAAAGCGCCAGGGGAGGCATCTTTCTTCCCCACAGGGAGACTGGCCGGCAGGCGGTTGCGAGTGAACGGAGTCGTTTTCATTGGTCCTTTGGTCTTTTCGCTGCATTTTTCCCAAAACCATCTGTGTTTGACTTACGTCTTTCTTGACTTATCCATCAACTCCTCTGCTAATGTTTCTCGAGGTTTAGTATTTAAATAGATTCCTTTTGGCACTTAGGATGACAAAATGCTTGCTAAGCAGCTCTCGCCGGTGGAATAGGTATTTATAAAATGCTTTTTCCTCATTTCGGTCTTTTTTGTTGTAGTTGATAGGGGTATTTTTCCCCATAATGGAAATTCTTTAGGATAGTTCAGATTTGAAAATGAAAACTTTACAGATTTCCATTATTACTGATCATTATGCTTTTTCACTAATTATGTTTTGGGTTTTTTTCTCTAGAACTTTCTGGGCTCATGTGATCCTCAGATCATTTTACAGCAGTTGGAAGAGCATATGAATACTGGCCAGCTAGCAGGATTTTCACATCAAGTAAGAGGCAATTTCTCTCCTTTTTGCTATGAAAATTTTGATATTAGAAGATGGTAATTGTCCCTAAAGCCAAGATTAAGCTAAAAACTCTTTTTATTAATATCTAAATTGCTTTTATTAAAACCTCAGTAAATTGTCTTACTGTGCTCTGTGGAAAATTTGTGGCTTTAAATGCTTATAATTGCAAACATAATTTTATGTTCCTCATAAAAGACCCCAAAGCGCTTAACAGCACTTAATTGTTGTTCATAAACTACCCAATTGGACCAGGGCAGCCGCCCCTCCCCTGCCCACTTCCAGCAAAAGGGAAGCTTAGTCATGCAATGATAATTTAACTTTTGATCATCAGAAATGTTTCCTTATTAAATAAGGACTTGAAATTGAACCCATTCTACTGTGACAAAACCTGTCTTTCTACAGATTCGAAGTCTGATTCTGAATGATATCATAAATAAGAAGGAGTTTGGAATTTTGGCCAAGACAAAATACTTCCCAGCGCTGAAATCACACATGGTGAATTCCAGCAGCATCACTGACCTAGTGAACTATTTGGCAAATGACTTAAGGTAAGTTAATCAAAAACAGGGCCTCCCTGGTGGTACGACTGGTTAAGTGCAGCACTATGAAGCTATCCAGAGCCACTGCAGCACGAGTTCAATCCCCAGCCAGGGAGATTCCCACATGGCACAGCAGACCTCTCCTGTCTCCCCGCTGCTCCCCTCAGCAGTGTACTTCAGTCGATCCGCCTGTTCTGCTCCCCACTCTGTCTCTGGTGAATCTTCTCACCACCTTACAACTCTGGCCTGCACCCCAGCTTGTATGCATAAATAAATAAATTTTTTAAAAAAAAGTTAATCAAAAACAAAACAAACAAACAAAAATCCTTACTCTAGAATTTTCCTAAACCTTTGTCTTTACTTTGGAGGAAAACATCAAGCAATTGGAGAGGTGCTGGCTTGTGATTAAAGACTCTGAGTGTTAAGCAGCAGCCTGACTGCAGGTCCCCAGAGGGGAGCTGTCCTGTAACCCCCACCCCTTGGAACATGAACATAGAACCACACAATTAAGCAGGCTGTCGGAACCCCAAAATAGGTGTCTCACAGTCATGCTAAGTTACAAACTTTATTCCTGAGACAGGCGCTTACTCAGAGAACCGGTGACCTGGTGTGACGTAGTTTTTGCTGAGCCTGGTTCTCTAACAGCCCAGCCCCTCCCAGTTCAAAACCAGTATGCTTCCTGGGCTGGGTCGGGCACGGAGATGGGAGGTAAGAAGGAGAAGGAAGGAATGGGCAAGCTCAGTCCGCCCTGAGATGTGAGCGGCTGCGTCCTGATGTTTGGTGTGACTGCCTGGTGACCTGGGAGCCCCCCCACAGCCACACCGTGCACTCCCCCACCACCTGTGACCGAGCCAAACCCCGAACCCCCTGGTTTGTAAACATGTGTTATTTGTTGAGGTGTAATAAAATGCACATATTTCATGTGTGCAACGGGTACATTTTGACCAAGCATAACCTGTGAAGGCATCACCACAGTCAACATAATGGGCAAATTTATCATCCCAGAAGCTTTCTCATGCCCCCCTTTCTGCCCATAGTTTGGAGGAAGCGTCTGCCTTTATCGCCGAGTATTCAAAGCATCGCGGGAAGCCGGTACCGCCTGACTCTGTTCCCTGTGAAGTTCTGAAGGTAAAGGCGGTGGGGTTCCTGGGGCTCTGGGAAGCAGCGTGCTGTTTATGCCCAACCTTCGTGTTTTGCTTTTTTTACGTTTTTTCTTTTTCTTTTTTGCATAGAAGAACTGGGTTGTAGGCCAGAAGGGTAAGGGTGAGAGGACTCCCCAGAGACAGAGGGGGAGCAGAACAGGCAGATCAACTGAAGTGCACTACTGAGGGGAGCAGCAGGGAGACAGGAGAGGTCTGCTGCGCCATGTGTGTGTGGGTCAGCTTCCTGGCCGGGGATCGAACTTGGGCCTTTGCAGTGATAGTGCTGAGACCTTAACCCCTGCCCCACCAGGGAGGCCCTCATGTTTTGCTTTTTGCATATGAGAGTCCAAGGCCAGAAATCAGGAGGCTCCACTCTGCCAGCAGCACAGTCGGCCTGGCCAGGCCTGAGCAGGCCGTGGAGACTTGCATGGGTGCTCCGGCATTAGGATTCCTCAGTCTTGTTCATGTTGAAGCAAGTGAAAAGCTGAATTTTAAAAGGCATTGGTTAATGTTGTGCTTGGGTATTAATTGCTTTTAATTCTTTTTAAATTACTGTAGGCATTTGTCTTCATTACCTATGCTATATATGTAAAGGGAACTTTGCAAGGAAGAAAGGCCCAGCCAGTCCGTTGAAGTCTCTCTGCCTGTCAGCGGGTTCAGTGGTCACACTTAGTCATACTTTCTTCCAAATGTTTCCATGTATAAAATATGCACATAAATTACTTTTTTGAACTTAAATACAAGGTAACTTTTTTCTTAATGGTGGATTTGTAGTCTTAGTAGGCCTGGGTGTTATTTATGTCTCTGACCTTGATCATGCATGTTAAAATGAGTCCACGTTTGGTAAGCTTCTGTCAACTTCAGTTGTTAGTTGCAGTCTGTTTTGCTCAATGATATGACATTCCTTTTTTTGGAAAAGGGAGAATATTAATTCAGGAGACAAATTATGGCCTTTAAAATGTTTTACTGTAGTCATTTCTATCTAAATTGCCAAATAGGGCGTCACTGTTGGCCTAGGGGTTAAGTCTCAGTGCCACCACCGCTACAGCCTGAGTTCGATCCCCGGGCAGGGAGCATCCCACATGGCACAGCAGACCTCTCCTGTCTCCTCACTGCTCCCCTCAGCAGTGGATTTCAGTAGATCTGCCTGTTCTGCTCCCCACTCTGTCTCTATGGAATCCTCTCACCACCCCACACCAGCACCTCTGGTCTATACCCCAGTTCTTCTATGCAAAAATAAATAAAATCTTTAAAAAAATAAAATGCCAAGTAATTTTCTATGTAGATTTTTTAGCAATGCAATTACGTTCTGTAGTTGACCTGACTGTTCTCTATTTAAAAAGTTAAATAGCACTCATTAAAAAAATGCTTCCGTATTTTTTCCCATTTAGATGTTTCATAATGGATCATTGTAAATCATCAAACCTTTTTTCAAGAAGAACAAGAAGCTTGGAGTCTGGTATTGACTGGCCATATTTATTAAGCTTTTAAAGTTATGCAAGCTATACATTACAGCTGTCATCAGATGTTATCCGGCAAATAATTAAGATTCTTTATAGCAACATGATGACACCATAAAGAACTCATGTTCTGAATTAGTCACTCTTTGGCTGTGACTTGTACGATGTATAAAAACTCAACTTTCTGCCTCAAATATGAAGGAAACGACATGCAAAAGTATTTTGCCCTCCCCCCACAAGAAAAACCACGAATTAACCTACTTCTTTCACATATGCAAGTAAGAACATCGTCCTTTTAAATGTAGTCCAGTGACTAGTATATAATTTTTGCTGCAGGATGTACCACTCAGTGCCAGCCAGAGAAAGAGAAACCACTGTAGGTATTTCAGGCCATTAAGATTTAATGGTAGGAGCTGGCTACAGAGGTGTTAAAAGGATTGAGGGCATGGGGAGGTGAGGGGGCGGGGCGGGCAGCACCAGGAAGCCAAAGGGGACGGGCCTGTTAGCTGGCCGTCAGGAAGCTGCTGACCCTAACCCTAAGTTGGAGCCCTGAACTCCTGTTGGCCACTGAGCTGTTGGAGCTGGTCCCCCCACCCCCCGCCCTGAAATGCTGAGCACCCACCGATGGGCTGAACACTTAGTTCGCTGCCACGGCCTCTGCCAGGCCACCACCTTTGTCCCACCGCCTCGGTCTTATGCCACTGACAAGAAATGACAAATCCCAGCAGGATGGCACGTGGCGAGGGGCCTGGGGGTGCCATTCCCCTCTTACCGACCTTTGTCATCTTCCCTTATGCTTGTGACTAACAAGAATAAACTGAATTTGTTAAAGCTCAACTTGACTTGCCTTTATTTGCCAGTTGAGAAAACATGTTTCTGTGCAGAGAAAGCAAGGTAGCTTTCTGATTAAAAACATGAGTTTTATGCTCTATGACAAATGTCAGAAACATCTTTGAGGATTCTTGTCCAGAAGCAAGGAAAGCAGGAGGAGGTAAACAGCTGGGGCTACATCAAACTAAAAAGCTTCTGTACAGCAAGAGAGAATAACTAAAATGAAGAGACTCCCTGCTGGGTGAAAATGGGAGAAAATACTTGCACCCCATATGATGGATAAGGGACTGATAGCAAAGATCTACAAAGAACTTGCACAACTCAACAAAGAACAAAGCAAACAACCCAGTCAAGAAATGGGCAGAACTAAAGATACTTCTCCAAAGAGGAAATGCAGATGGCCGACAGGCATATGGAAAATGTTCAGCATCACTAATTAGCAGCATCACTAATTAGCAGGGAAAAGCAAATCAAAACCACAATGAGATACCACCTCACTGTGGGGAGAACGGCCCACGTTAAAAAAAAAAAATAGAAACAACAAATGCTGGTGAGGATGTGGGGAAACAGGAACCTCTTACTCTGCTGGTGGGAATGCAAACTGGTCCAGCCACAGTAGAAAGCTGTGTGGAAGATCCTCAGGACACAAAAAATGTATCTAGAGATTCCACTACTAGGAATCTACCCAAAGGACACAAAAACACTAATTCGAAAGGACACCTGCACTCTTATGTTTATTGCAGCACTATTTACAATAGCTAAGGTATGGAATCAATCTCAATGCCCCAAAATAGACGACTGGATCAGGAAGATGCAATCTATATACACTATGGAATACTACTCAGTCATCAAAAGGGACAAACTCGTGCCATTTGCAGCAACATGGATGGAGTCGAAAGGAATGATGCTCAGTGAAATAAGTCACAACAAAAATATTCAGATGGCCTCACTTAATAAGCAGAATATAGAGAAACTAAAAAGGTAAAGAAAAAGACAACTCCTGCAAGCTGACCATGGAACTGAGGCTTCCAGCAAGGAAGGGGAAGGAAGAGGAATAAAAATGGGAGGGAAGCACACGAGGGACTGTGGTTATGGTTCACAGGGGCTGTGGTGGTGGGAGAAATAAGGGGACTACAATGATGTAAGGGGAAAAAAACCAACATGGGTTTTAGAATAGAGCAAGCCTGGATTTTAATCCTGGCACTCTCATGTACTATGACCTTATGTGACTTCTCTAGGCTTTTCCCCTTTGGGTCCCTCTCGCTGTTCCCCTCTGGTGGCCTCTGTAACCCGATTTCAATGGTTTGTTTTGGTTTAATTTCCTCTTTTCCTTGCTTGCTTTCTCTGTAGCTCGCATGAGTATAATCACCCTGTATTTGTTTTTCTCCTTTGGACTTATTTCATTTAACATCATCCCCTCCGGTTCTATCCATGTTGTCAAGAATGGCAATATTTCCTTTTTCTTAGCTGAGTGGTATTCCTTTTTGTGTACAGACCACAGCCACTCATCTGTTAGCACTTAGGCTATTTTGGTAGCTTGGCTATTGTAAATAATGCTGCAGTGAACGTAGAGAGAGGAGCATGTAGCCCCTCAAATAAGTAATTTTGCATTCTTGCATAAATCTCTAGCGTTGCTGCATCATACAGTGGGTCTGTCTTTAATATTTTGAGACCCCTCCATACTGCTTCCCACAAGGGCTGAACCAGGCCACATCCCCACCCAACAGGGTTCCCTTTGTTCTGCGATCTTGGCAGCTGATTCCTGCACACAGGAAGGAACCAGTGAAAACTCCTTGCTCTCCTGCCTGCTGGCCCAGGGGCAGGGTCCCCCGAAGGTGTTACAAGTATTTGGAATTATTTCTTTAAGATACATGCAGAGGAATGGATTTGCCAGTAAGAGGGAATGAAGAACATCTTGCATACTCTAGATGCAAAATGCATTTCAGAAGATCTTCACCTCCTCTTTCTTGCCGGCACCAGTGGCAGTCTGCTGTCCTGCCTTCTCTGCAACGTCAAGCACCCCAAAATAATATAAAACAAACACAAAAATCCCACATCGAGCAAACTTCTATTAAAAACTTCCTGCTAATTTGGTAAGTGAAACTGGTTTCTCACTTTTCACGTCTGTATTTCTTCAACTGAAAACTAATGCTAAGGCTGAAATTGCCAGTAGGGCTGGCACTTAGATTCTTGGGCACAAGTGTGCAAGGAGTGGAGGGGCCAAAGGGGGGCGCTAGAATGTAACAAATGGAGATTCCAGTTCACTAAATTGAACTGGAGTTCTTAATGCTAACATCGTTGTCATTGTTGAGAGTAAAATTCTGATAGGTAAAGGTCTAGTTTTTGGTATGCCAGAGAAGTGCCTTCTGGGAACATAAGTATATCTGAACTTGTCTTAAGGTATTAGACAATTAGCCAGGATCTTCTAGCTGTTATATTTTATGTACTTCATAGATTGTAATTGTCGCCCGTCCCCACAGTGTTGCCTAAGAGTGAAAACATAAGCCACATCCCGCCTTTCACCAGCTCTCCTTTCATTTAGCATAAAACCCAACTTGCCAACTGAGACACCCTGACACCCTTGTTTAACTTGGAGACGGGTCCACCCCAGGAAGATTAGAAAAAGGGTCTCCTGTCCCGAGATCTAATATAAACAGGCACCCCCAGTGGAAGGTTGCTGTTTCAAAAAACACCTAGTTTAAAAGCCAGGTATCAGTTACGGGCGAGTGCTACCTGCTGTGCACACATGACTTAGGGGGTCCCTCGCGCCCTTGCCCTCCCCCCCAGGGCTCTTTCTCCAGTCAGCCTTTCCTGGCAGCCTCCCGGCCCCAGTCACTTGTTCTGGGATTAGCATATCCGCCTCCTACCACCATAGAAGTAGTCTTGGTTGACTTATTCATTCTCTCATTATTCATCTCATCATTATTCATCCTTTAATCCTCAAGCCCTCGAACAATACTTCCTGTGTAGACTCTTAAATATGTATGAAATGAGTGAATCTCAGCCAGCCATATTCAGGGTAAAACTCCTTACTTGACAACCATGTGAACAAAGAAAAAAAGGGGGAAGTTAGCAGCAACTAAATAAGTAAAAGCCCTATTTGTCATTTTCATGACTCATGCATGATTTCATCGTCTCTTGATTTGTTTTTGTTTCTTTTTTTGTTTTGTTTTTGTGTAGAAGATCAGGCTGTAGGTCAGAGGTGCAGGGGGTGAGAGGATTCACCAGAGGCAGAGTGGGGAACAGAACAGGCGGATCCACTGAAATCCACTGCTGAGGGGAACATCGGGGAGACAGGAGGGGTCTGCTGCGCCATGTGGCTCAGCTCCCTGGCTGGGGATTGAACTCAGGCCACAGAGGTGATAGCGCTGAAACTAACCCCTCGGCCACCAGGGAGGCCCCGTCTCTTGATTGGGATGAGGTGGCTGGAACATGCCTCTGACTACTTGGAGTAGAGATGTCAGTAGTGGGTGCTCTTCCTCCAGTTCTAGGAAGGAAAGCCTCATCTGAGGAGATGTGGGGTATCCAGTCTACTTTTTAGTGTTTCTCCTGGGGTTCAGAGAGTTGGAATCCATTGGCTCCCTCCCTGGGGTAGTCTTGGACAAACCATCCTTGAGTAAGGCGAGGAGACTGCGTAATCTGGCGAGCACCTCTGCCCAGAAAGGAGTGGCCAGGGGAGTATGTAGCTTGCTTGGAGTAAACAGTGGGTTCTTTTCTGTTGGATGCTGGTGTCCTAGGTAAACAGACCAGTGCCCCCCACATCCAAATTTTATTGCAGTCTCTCAGTATAAACTTTTGGGTGCATTCTCCCGATATATAGCCCTTCAGTAGAATTGTAGAAAGAAGAATGAAAAGTCAAAATTCTAATCTTTTCTCCCTGTGCCCAGTGGATTGTCCTGTACATGCTTCACCTTACAAAACTCTTTGAATATTGAGGAGTAATTTGCATATGGTACAACACACAAATCTTAGGAGTGAAGCTGGAATACTTTTTACATATTTACACAGCTGTATAATCCACCTATCGTGTGGTTTCAAGTCTTTGCTCTCAATCCCTCTTTGCCTACTTAAGGCCCACTTATTCTTTATAACATGATATTTACTCATATCCAAGTTTCTTGACTTACTTAAGAGAATATCTCATTTATATGAAGTATTGACATAATCTTTCTATTCAAAGAGAGAACGTAAGGATCTGGAGAAATGGCATTGTTTCAAAACCAAGATAATTTGTCAACTCATTTTTTTTCCAGTATTCTTTATATAGATTTGGTTTTGGTTTTGTTTTTTTTTTTTTTTTTAGTTCAAAAGGGTTTATTACTCATAACCCCAAAAGAAGAAGTGGCAACTTACCACCCCACCCCCTGCCACCCGATACTGTCACACAGCCTCTGTGTCGTGGCTTTGGTCACATGGAATCCGAATGTCTAGGAAAACTTTTCGTCATCAAATAATACGATTCCTCATGCTCATGTTTCTGCTTTTTAAAAATGGCTCTTGTGTGGCCTCATCCCCCTAAAGCATATACAGTTGTGTAAACCAATGTTGCCTAAGTAAAAATATAAAATGCCGTTTTTTTTTCAAAATATTTTTATTTATATATGCATACAAGAGCTGAGGTGTAGGCCAGAGGTGTGGGGAGTGAGAGGATTCACCAGAGACAGAGTGGGGAGCAGAACAGGCAGATCAACTGAAATATACTGCTGAGGGGAACATCGGGGAGACAGGAGAGGTCTGCTGTGCCATGTGGGTCAGCCTCCTGGCCGGGGATGGAATTCAAGCCATAGTGGTGATAGTGCTGAGCCTTAACCCCTGGGCCACCAGGGAGGCCCCCAGCGTTGCCATCGTAAACATTTTTAAATGCACCATTCAGTGTATGAAGCACATCCACGCGATTGTGCAGTTCTCCCCACCCATCATCTTCAGAATTTTTCATCTTGTAAAACTCAAACTCTGTCCCCATCAAACATTGACTCTCCATTCTCCCGCCCCCAGCCCCTGGGCACCTCCAAGCTACTTTCTGTCTTTATGAATTTGACTCCTGGGGGTACTGCCTACCCGTCCGCTTCTCTCACTTTGCACAACGTCCTCCAGCTTGGTCCATGTTGTAACATGTGCCACGATTTCCCTCTTTTTTAAGACTGAATCATAGTAGAAACATATTCTTTCAGAAGGTGATCCCAAGATTCTATGGATTTTGATGTGGTTCCTGCTTTTCTTTC
Organism: Scalopus aquaticus; assembly: GCA_004024925.1. Classification (NCBI taxonomy): domain Eukaryota; kingdom Metazoa; phylum Chordata; class Mammalia; order Eulipotyphla; family Talpidae; genus Scalopus; species Scalopus aquaticus. The sequence goes on along the minus strand of PVIJ01002222.1, from coordinate 107,523 downwards.
CTGACTGTCACTAATAAACATTTACTTCTTTTGTTTTTTTCCAGAGACATCAGACAAATGTTCTAGCTCTATAATTCAATCTGCTGAACTATGCAACCATCAGAGTGGTTTACTTCTTTGGTGTTTTCCTCCGCTCTGACTTCTGCGGTTTTAACCTTGTTAACCAATCTCATTTGCATTTAACTTTCCTACTAAATCTGTAGAAGAGCTAACAAATTGGCAGATTTTAAAAGGAGAGCAGAGTTGCTGGTAGGACAGTTCCCAAAGAACAGTTTTTTTTGTTTTTTTTTTTTTCTTTTTTTCTTTTCACGTCAGAAGGGTAATGTGCCCGCGTCGTAACAAGGTTTAAGGGAGGCACATGTCACACAACCGCGTGAACACCCAATCATCATGCTTATGAACCGGAAAAGGATCCAAAGAACAGTTTTTGATTCCTCTTCCCCTGTCCTTTCTTTGCAGCTGGCTCACAGCCCAACCTCCCAGGACCTTTGGGAGTCTTTTAGACTTAACCTAACTCTGAAGTCAGCAGGATTTTCTGTTTTGTTTCCTTTTATTTGAGCACACTTACTCATTGTTTTGGAAATACTTCACATTCCAGGCACTTCAAGACTTCTTAAATAAACAACTCACCTCTTTCTAGACAAGTCCCATTGAATTTATGAATTTCCAGTTAAATGGGGGGAAAGGAAAACCCAATCAACATGGAAGACAGAGGAATCTACTTCTGCATCCCTAGGAGGCCTTCCCAGAGGGGTCCGTCTTCATTCATGGTCATCACGGCTAATTTCCTGCCATCTTTCTGTACAAATGTGCCGCCTTCATCACCAGAGACAGAGCATATTCCCTTCATCCATTCGCCATGAATCAGGTTTTCACTGTAGGAGAGCTGTCGTTTATTTTCCTAGTTTACACGTTACACAATGACTTGGAACTAAGGGCCAAGAAATACACAGCACCAGCAACACCAAACCCAACAGCACTTCAGGCATCCAGCCCCGTAATTAGCTCTTAGATGCCCTTACAAATGTCTGTCCTGCTGTATTATCTGTATTGTCCTTTCTCTGAAACCTTCCTCTGTGGGGAGTAAAGCAGGAATCTTGTAGGGAGGCCATAACGGGAAAAGTGAGGGAAAGGTGGCGGGGGTGGGGGGAACACAGCTGGTGGGGCAGGAAAGTCAACTTGACCTTGAAAGGTCAGTGTCCCCCTTCGCCACACAGAACTGACATCTCACACAGAGAGGGAATGTATTTTCTTCAAGACTTGCTGATTTTTCTGTGTTCATCACTCAGCTCTCAAATTCCCTGAGGGAAGTGACATGGACTTCTGTAACTGGGGGGGGTGAGTCTGGTGGAAGCTTCGAGTAGAAAAATTTAGAAGGAAGGTCTCACAAAGACCTTACAGAGATGGGAGCAGGGATGATTAACCCTGCTTATAGAAGTTTCCAGGAATCTGAGGTACGGGCAGAAAGGACTCAATCACGGAAAACCAACCCAACCGGACCCCAAAGCAATAAATTACACAGTCAATACATGAATCTGAGGTGGGGCTTGGAAATGTTTACCAGTGACAGAGAACCAACCCAGCCGGACACAAAGTGATCAAATTCCACAAAGGAATGACTCCCCCCAAAGAACACCACATAATGATATCCCTTGCAGCTCCTGCCCTGCCCGCCTGTGGCTATGCAGGTGTCTCTTTTTCCTTTTCTCTTGTCCTTAATAAACTGGCTGTGTGCTGCTGAATGGGAATGTCTGTTGAAATCTCTCTCACAGAAACTCAAGAGCCCCATGCCGTGAGCCCCATCAGTCCTACAAGCTCTCCAGAGCAGACAACTCCATCATTGTTAAAATACTGCATGCCAAGCTAGCCCATCCTGTTTTTGAAACACTGAGCATGGCAAGAAATAGGTGTATAAGACCTGGTGGACCCGGGAGAACTCTCTCTCTCCTCGCCTAGCCCGAGAATGAAGTGCTTTGGAGAATTCATCATTAGTTTATTCCCAAGCTGAAAATATCTGTGTCTCCTTACGCTGTGGGGAGGCATCTTGTCTTTTCTCTCCAGTGACAGACGCAAAGTATGTTACTGGAACCCTTGCCGTTTTTGCTTCCACGTGGATGGGATGAATGCCTTCGCCTTGCTTTTTCAGACCCCTGAAGTCCATCAAGCAACGAGCTCTAGGTGGCCAGTCCTGAAAAACCCAGCCAGCAACGGCTTCCAGCGAAGCGGCAGTCAGGCGTCCCTCCCATCGCCACTCAGCCTCCTTCCCGTGGCTGGTTTGTCTGCAGCTTGTTTTCCTGTTACATCCCTAGGCCAGAAATTCCAAGGATCCTTTTTAAATATAAAGTGAAACGCAGGGAACATGAAAGTAACCATTTGAAAGGGCGCATCTCTGTGGCACTTTAGTGCGTTTACCAAGCTGTGTAACCGCTTCCACCTAGTTACGCGCATTCCCACCGCCCCTCAAGAGGACCCCCCAGGCCCTCCCCTGACCCCTGGGCCACCCCTGGTCTGTTTGCATCCCTAAGGATTTGCCTGCTCCTGACATTTCCTGTGACTGGATTCCCACTCAGAGGCCTCCGGAGTGGCTTTTTTTTACTGGCTGAGATGTTTTTGAGGTTTATCTACAGTGCAGCTGTGCCGGTGCTTGGACGACAGTCTGTTGTGTGGCTGTCACGTGCTGTTTGCCTGTTCCCCGAAGATGGGCATTTGGCTGTTTTCACCTTTGGCTGTTGAAAATAATGTTGCTATGTACCACCCTGGTGGCGCAGGGGTTAAGTCTCAGCACTATGAAGCTATCCGCAACCACTGCAGCACGAGTTCAATCCCCGGCCAGGGAGCTTTCCGCAGGGTGCAGCAGACCTCTCCTGTCTCCCCGCTGCTCCCCTCAGCAGTGGATTTCAGTGGATCCACCTCTTCTGCTCCCCACTCTGTCTCTGGTGAATCCTCTCACCGCCCCACCCTGCACCTCTGACCTGCACCCCAGCTCTTGTATGCTTAAGTAATAACAATAATAATAATAATGGGGCATGTCTGGTGGTGGAGCTGTTAAGCGCTGCGCTGTGGAGCTGTCAGCAGCAGCAACGCGAGTTCAACACCTATCCAGGGGGATTCCCACACGGTGCGGCAGACCTCTCCTGCCTCGCCCGCTGCTCCCCTCAGCAGTGTGTTTCCGTCGATCTGCCTGTGCTGCTCCCCACTCTGTCTCTGGTGAACCCTCTTGCCGCCCCACGCCTCTAGACTGTACCCCAGCCTGTATGCATAAGTAAATCTTTAAAAAAATAATAATTATAATGCTATGAATATGCCTGAACATGTATTTGTTCAAGTCACCAGTTTTCAGTCCTTTGGGGCTTATACCTAGGAATGGAATTGCTGGGAATTTTTCTAAAAAAAAGAAAATAAACCTAAAAGACTTCCCCTCACATCTCACCTGCCACAATTGTGTCACATCTCCATGCCCACACAATGTCTTGGCAAGGAGGACAAGACCACCACGGTCGGCTTGAACGAAAGACTCACCCCCTGTGGCTGGTGGGCGCCCACCCCAGTACCTCTGGAACTAGGAGCTGAAGCCAAGGATGTTGCAGGAGGCAGCCCCTGGAGGGGGTTGCTGGTGAGGATGGAGGACCCCCCCCCCAGGCAAAATGCTTAAAAGTATCGTTTTGGGGGATGGAGACTCTGATGGGAAATACAAGGGACAGCAAAGCAGTCCCCAGCATTCAGTCTTCGGGATTCAGGGTTTCAGATTCAGCATTTGGGGTCAGCAGATTTGGGCCTCCACCGCACTGATCTTCCAGAAGGCTGTTGTGGGCCTCTGAAGGTGAAGGCCTCCAGCAGCCAACCTCAGAGAGGAAAAGTTCGGAGGCTTTGCAAGTAGCCGAGTGTTGTGCCAGCCTACTGTGCCAGCCTGGCACCAATGCAGGTTGCCTGTGATGCATGCAGATGGGTCAAAGACAAGTCCTAGAGCCCTCGGTGGCTTTTTAGGCTTTTATTGGTCTCTTACAGGGAGGCAATCAGGTACAGGGCAGGGCAGGCAACGCGGCCAGGGGGGCGGGAGGCTGGCTGGCCTCCCAGCCCCCTGTGAATCTTCACTCTCTCGGGGCTCTCTGGTGGCGTCCCGTGATCTCTCTGCTGCACCCCAAAAGGTCCTCTGCCCCACACTCTGTTCTCTGCTGCTGCCGCCTCACTTCCGTCATGCTGCTCTCTCCTGCGCGCCTGTGACGCACCCCCACACAGCGTCTCTCCAGGCCCAGGTGCACCCACTCACGCACGCACACGCCACCCCGAGGCACAAGTGCAAAACCGCAGGTGTCCACCGTGCACTCTAATGGTGGTAGGGCGGAAAAGCCTGCCCATTCTTTCCACTCACCCTACACTGAGGAGCTACCGAAACTGTCCCTGGTTTTGCTGCTGTCACAGCGGAGGAGAGAAGGCAAAGACCCGAAGCCGAACGCCTCGCTGAGCCGTGAGTGTGGCCGTTTGTCGGCGTTGGGCCGCTGCGGCTGCTGTTCTGAGTGTCCTGGTCTGGTGCTGCGTTGGGGCATCTCGGCAGCTCCAGGAGCATCTCCTGTCGTGTCCTCTGTTGTTTCTGTGAGTTGGAACCCGGCCTGTAGTCGGGGCTGCGTGTCGGCAGAGGCAGGAAGACGCCATCTTGGGCGCATGGCCTGTTGTTCGGGAGAAGAGCTCCGCCTCCTCGGTGGGGGGAAGACTCCGTCTTAGCGGCTTTTTTTTTCTTTTTAAGATTTATTTATTTATGAGTACAAGAGCTGGGGTGCAGGCCAGAGGTGTGGAGTGGTGAGAGTGTTCACCTGAGACAGAGTGGGGAGCAGAACAGGCAGATCGAGGGAAATCCACTGCTGAGGGGAGCAGCGGGGAGACAAGAGAGGTCTGCTGTGCCCTGTGGGAAGCTCCCTGGCTGGGATTGAAGTCTGCTGCAGTGGCTGCAGACAGCTTCATAGTGCTGAGACTTAATCCCTCCCACCACCGGGGAGGCCCTTAGCTGCTTTTTGTTTGGGACTTAAGAGACTGGCCACTGCTTTGGGTGAGGTAAACAGCCATTTTTGGCCTCAGTAACTCTGTTTTTCCCTGGTTTGTTAAATAAATCCCACTGTTGTTCCCTGAGCCTGAGTAGTCGTGCAATTGTGCCCACAGGTGAAGAACTCAGACAGTGACTGATAAACTCTCTGGACCATGTCCTTGGCTAGTTTTAGTGCCACTGGCCACCCTGTATCACCTTGGGGGAGGGGCATTTTCAGAAGGTGGCGACAGTGAGTGTGAATACCTGGCTCAGGTAGGCAAGTTCTCGGTCACAACCACTCCCCATATTATTAGGACAGTTTGTATTCTGTTCAAGGATGTGAACTTATCTGTTCCTGCTGACACGCAGCCTTTTTGTGGGGGGATTGTGTCGTTCTCTTCGTACATTTGTGTTTGTTCCATAAACTTCTCTCAATCAAGAGGTGTGGGAACTGGAGTTAGGGCAAACGGCATGGAGTGGATTGAGGCTTTGTGAAGTGGAAGCTCTTAAAAACTCTAGTGGAAGGGCCTGGACCAATCCAAACTGTGCTGTCCCTCCCTTGCAGAGATGCTGGGGATGTGACTCAAAGAACATCCATTCCTTGATTCCAATTTGTGTGCCAGATTGGACTTGACCTCTACCACCAAGTCACGTGGAATTTATTCACCTGCTCTGTAAATTTTGACTGTGTGCCTACTGTGTGCTGGGATTGTGTGCCTACTATGTGCTGGGTACTGTTCAAGGCACGGGGAATGATAATAAAACCAGAGCTGCTTAGTTCCTGTGCTCATAGAGTTTCCAATGTGGTGGAGGAGATTAAGGCTAAATAAATAATTATGCAGGTCATTATTTCATTGACATGTAATAAATGCTGTGAAGAACAAAAAAAAGAGAAAGGGCAGGATACTCTTCACTGAAAGTGAGGAAGAGAGGAAGGATTCTGAATTTTCCCCCTTTGCTGGGATTGCTATATAACTTTCCTTGTCCCAGGCATGAACGCATGCTCCATTTCTTAGAACCCTGAAGGTTCCAGTAACACAGAATGAGACGGCTCAGAAGCAGTGGTTTATTACTCAAAGCTTTCTGGGCTGTGAAATAACACACTCCCAATTCTTGGGTTAGAAAGAGACGGGGGTGAATAACCTGAAGGCCAGCAAGATCTGTCACTGCTTAGCAAGAAAAAAGGTATTTCCTTTAAGGTGCTAATCTTTCCAGACTAGTCTTTATCCCAGTGTTTCTTAACCCCATTTCTCATGACCACTTCCTAGCTGCCACCTTAGACATTTTTTCAAAAATTGTCCCCCTCCATGAAATTTTTTGTTATGATAAAATACACATGACACAAAAGTCACCATGTTATGCATTTTTTTAAAGACTTATTTTATTTATGCATACCAGCTGGGGTGCAGGCCAGAGGTGTGGGGTGGTGAGAGGACTCTCCAGAGACAGAGTGGGGAGCAGAACAGTCAGATCGACGGAAATACACTGCTGAGGGGAGCAGCAGGGAGACAGGAGAAACCTGCTGTACCCTGTGGGAAGCTCCCTGGCCGGGGATCGAACTCATGCTGCAGTGGCTCTGGATAGCTTCATAGTGCAACTTAACCTGTTGTGCCACCAGGGAGGCCCATGTTAACCATTTTAAAATGGCATCAGCTCATCACCCCACTCTCTATACTCAGAACATCTTCCTCGCCCCAAACAGAACCCACAACCTCACTAGCGGCGGCTCCCCATGCCCTCCTCCCTCCAGCCCCTGGCCAGCCAGAGCTGCTGTCTGTGCCAGTGGCTCGGCCTCTCCTGGGCACTTCCTTCCATGGGGTCACACAGTGCGTGTCCTTTTGGGGCTGCTTCTTTCACTTAGTGGGGGGTAGGTCTCTGTCCCTTTCCCATGTTCTGGATGTAACACATCAGATTAGCCGTGACATTTGGCTAAATGGTGAGTAGTGTTCTGGGAATATTGTGTTCTGTGTTTGCTTGCACACCTATTTTCAGACCTTTGGGGCCTGTTTGTAGGAGTGGAATTTCTGGGCGCTGTGGGATCTCTCCGTCTAACTGGTAGAGGAGCCGCTACCCTGGTTTCCCCAGCAGCTGTGCCCTTTCACCTTCCCACCGCAAGCTTCTCCCCAGCTAACCAACACCCGCCATGAAATGCCCGGAGCACACGCCTGCTGGTGCTTGTTTATGTCCTGTGGTCCTTTGAAGGGTGACCCTGGTGTCTACTGGAAACATTTTAGGGGTCACCATCTCAGAAGCCTGCAGGACTCTGTATTAAAAAAACAAAACAAAACAGAAAACACAGCTGCTGGCTCACTCGCAGCACATCTGGGCCAGCAGCCTGGCTGGCTGCAGAGCGGGGTTGATTTGGTTTGATTAACATGCACGCGGGGTGGTGCAGCCTAATTCATGACCACGCCCCTTTCCCTTTCAATGGGCGTCTGCTGTGTGGCCAGGCTTCTGGCATAAAAAATAATGCTCCCATAAACATCTCGTCCTTAAAGATGGATGTTTTGATTTCTTTGGGATAGATTCCCAGGAATGGGATAAGTGGGCCAAAGGGTATGTTTAGTTTCAAGGTCCACAGATGCTGCCAGGCCGCTTTCCCAAACGGCTGTGGGGCCTCCGTGTGGCAGAGCCCTTTCCCCCATATTCCTGCGGCACGCCCAGGATTCCCGTCTGCCAGTGTCTGCGTGGTGGATGTTACCGGACGTCTCTTTGCTTCTTGAATGTGTGTTCTTCTGACCATTTGGGGGTCTTTTCACGCATGCCAGCCATTTGGTTCTGCTCCTCCAAAAATAGCCCTTTAATAATTCACGTCCACTTCTGTATTGGTTGTTTGTCTTGTTCAGGTCAATTTGTAAACGCTCTTTATATAGTGTCCATCTGACCTCTGGCTGGGTCACTGACAAGATTAAGAGCGGCCAGGGTTCACGTCGGAACTCAGCCCCTGCCTGGCCGTGGGACTCAGCGGTCACTGAACCTTGTGAGGCCTCATTTTCCTCATCTAAACCGTTGTCGTCATCAGAATTCCTACTTCCTAGCGTTGTTTGAAATGAGTTAGTACGTGCAAAGTCACTAGGATGTACCTGGCACACAGCAAGTTGGTCGATGGTGCCTGGTGACTGTTATTTATATTGTAAATATTTTTCCAGCTCCATCATTTAAACTGGCTTTACTTATGGTATCCTTTGTCACACAAAACATTTTAATGTTTACATAGTCAAATATATCCATCTTTTCTTTCACAGCATCTGAGTTCCCAGGCTTGGGTAGAGGGTGCTCACTTCCTTCTTGAAAAATAATGTCCTTCTATAAGGAAACCAAATAGGAAACAGACACTTATCGGGTGGTGGGGGGAGGCAGGGGGAGGGGAGGATAAGGGCACAAAATGGAATAGAAAAGAACACAAGGGACCATGGAGATGGATCACGGGTAAATTGGTGGTGGGCTACCCAAGGGGAATACAAAATGTAAAAGACATAAAAAACAATTAAAAAAAGAGAATAATGTCCTTATGCCAGTAATCAAAAGCATCTCACTAGCCATTTGAAGTGCCCCTTCTTCCCGGTTCTATCTCTTCGCCCTATTCCTTCCTTCTCCTGTTGCGGCAGAATTCTGTCAGGGAAGCAGGCATCGCTCAGAGAGGAGGAGAGGTTTTTATTTACGCCGGTGGGCCCAGAGGAGATCTTTCTCTGAAGTCGGAGCCCTGAGCAGCTGGGGAGCAGACTATTGCCTAAAGCAGGGGTGCGGTCAACTGCGATGAATCAGGAGTGTGGCTTTGAGAGCGGTTATCAGTCGAAACTTGCAGTCTACACCATTTCAGCTTAGTCATCATTTCAGTCCACATCATTTCAGTCTAATCAGCAGGTCAGCATCCCATTTTCTACTTCATCTGGAAGTGGATCTCCTGGAGAGAACCAGGCAACGCATTTACTCCTTGACTACCCTCTCCAACCTCTGAGGTTCGCTGAGATAATCTAGTATTTGTGAGACTGTCCCTCTAGCGTGTCTGTTTGGTTCCAACAGTCCTTCTCTGTGCCCAGATCCCAGGTTGTGCCGATCCATTTAGGTTTCAAATGTCATGCATACACACCGTTCTCTTCTTGCCCTTCTTGAGTTTTCTTTCTGGATTTAGTTGTGTTTTAGTTAGTCTTTTCCCAGCTGGTTTCCTCAGATGCAGAGCTGAGGGTTTTGGTTTTTTTTTTAAAGATTTATTTATTTATGCATTCAAGAGCCGGGGTGTAGGCCAGAGGTGTGGGGTGGTGAGAAGACTCACCAGAGACAGAGTGGGGAGCAGAACAGGCGGATCCACTGAAATACACTGCTGAGGGGAGCAGTGGGGAGGCAGGAGAGGTCTGCTGTGCCCTGTGGGTCAGCTCCCTGACCAGGCATCAAACTCATGCTGCAGTGGCTGGCGAGAGCTTGATAGTGCCAAGACTTAACCCCTTACGCCACCAGGGAGGCCCTTATAGTATTAAGAATCTTAAGGCAGTGTTAACAGAGCATTAAAATGAGCCTGGACCCTTCTCAGCATGAGACCCGGCACCGGCTGCCCAGGTCACATATGTGAAGTCGGCCCTGCTGGCTGTTGAGTGGACTGTCCATGCAAGACAGAAAGAGCCAGAGAGAGAAAGAGAAAGAAAAAGAAAAAGTCAGGGGGCTGTGGGAGAGGAGAAAGCCAGAGAAGCTATATCCTGTTGATACCTAGTTTTGAAAGCCACATAGTATCATTTCTACCACATTCTATTATTAAAAGAAAGGCAAATTTGGCCCACATTCAGAGCAGGAAAGAGCAGGAAAATTACACTCCATCTTTTGAAAGGACGCATGTCAAAGAACTTGTGGTCATGTTCAAGCCTTTAGTGGTCTCCCTATCACATCCAGGCTAACGCTGTTTCCTGGTCTCCTGCTCAGCACAGACAGGAGCCCTATGTGGGCTTCTTGCCAGGAACCCCACAAAACCCCAGGGCTCATTTACACTTGTTGGCCCCAACTCCAAAGAATAAGCAGCCTAGAGCCAGATGGGGAAGGAAGTCTTGTTGGAGGCTTGCCCTGCCCCCTGCTCCCTAACCCTTTCCATCCCAATTTTTCTAACCCAGTTATGGCAATTTCTTCATTTAAAAAGGTATGTCACGGAAACAGAAAGTCAGCTGATTCACCAAGGACTGGCGCTCTGTGGGAATAGACTGCTAATGGGTGAGGGGGTTGTTTCAGGGATGATGAAGAACGTTCTGGAATTAGATTGTGGTGATGGGTGTCCAAGCTTGTGTGTCATATCTGTATACACACACACACACATACACACTCAGTTTTGCAATCTTTTCGCTAAGATCAAAACTATCTATTTTAATAGGTATCCTTAACTGAATGAGGTTGAGGGCTTGAGAGCAGAGTCCTCAGGAATGCACGGTGTCTTGGTTTCTAGAATAATCTCTTGAGTAGCTGGGGATCCAGTGTCTGACTGGTGCCAGTCCCTAACCTGGACACCTTGGCCATTCACCAGGGACTGGCCTGCAGCCGCCGGAATCAGTGAGCCTTCTCCCCTGGCGCTTCTCGTGTTTCCTTCTGGCAGCTGGTTGGTTCTCCCAGATCCCATTTTATTTCAATCCATCAGTAAAAAAGGATCAATCATTAAAAAACAATAAAGAGGGCCTCCCTAGTGGTGCAGCGGTTGAGCGCTGCGCTGTGGAGCTGTCAGCAGCAGCGACGCAAGTTCAACGCCCAGCCGGGGAGAATCCCACACGGTGCGGCAGACCTCTCCTGCCTCGCCCGCTGCTCCCCTCAGCAGTGTATTTCTGATCTGCCTGTTCTGCTCCCCACTCTGTCTCTGGTGAATCCTCTCGCCACCCCATGCCTCTGGCCTATACCCCAGCTTGTATGTATAAATAAATAAATCTTTAAAAAAAAAAAAACAATAAAGGGCCGATGATGGGGCCGCAGAGTAGTGAGGGGAGGTGTTAGCTTAGCCCTCGCAGGGAAAGACGTGAGGGCATCGATGGAAGTTCAGATTCGGGGGCTCTGGCCTGGCCTGCACTTTAGGCCTCCCAGGCGTGTCTGAGGGAGTGTCCTGAGTGTGAGTGGGTGTCCCATAGACAAAGGCGTCCAACAAAATAAGTGGCCTATAAAAAAGGTGAATTTTATAGTATGTGGATTAAAAATACTTATAAAAATACTTATCAGGGCCTTCAAAAGCTGGAAGGGTGCTGGGCCACCTTCTCCTTCTCCGAGTCCCTGGGAATAAGCCAGTAAGTAGTAAAGCTGGAATTTCAACCCAGGGTCCTCTGATTCTAATCGCTGTTCTTGTCCGCCTCCACCTTATTATGCTTGTCCCGGTAGCTTGGCTGAGTTTGCACTTTATTCTGGGGATGATGAAGGTTTTTTGTTTTTTTTAAGAGATTTATTTATGCATATAAGAACAAGGGTGCAGGCCAGAGGTGTGGGGGTGAGAGGACTCCCCAGAGACAGAGTGGGAAGCAGAACAGGCAGATCTACTGAAATCCACTGCTGAGGGGAACGGCAGGGAGACAGGAGAGGTCTGCTGTGCTCTGTGGGAAGCTCCCTGGCAGGGGATCGAACTCGTGCTGCAGTGACTGCGGACAGCTTCATAGTACTGAGACTTAACCCCTGCGCCACCAGGGAGGCCCTGATTGAAGGTTTTTGAGGGAGTAAAAGGCATACTTCAATTTTTGTTTTAGAAAGATAACTCTTGGGAGCTTTGTCTGAATGTTCTTGGTTAGAAATAGCAGTAGACAGGATTACTGAGGAAGATTATCCAGACACGGAGCCACAACGCAAAAAATGACGGGCTCTGAATGATTACTGCAGCATTATTTATAACAACTAGGATTCCAAAGTGCGCACGGATAGAGGATAGCATCAAGAGGATGCAGTCAGCCACATGATGGAATATTATTCAGCCGAGAGGAAAGATGAAAGGTTACCATTCCCAGCAACAAGGAAGGAACGGAGGGGATTATACAAAGTGAATTTAAGTCAGAAAAATGTAGACGGTGCATGGTAAAGCTGGAATTTCAACCCAGGAATTTCTTGGATGATTTCACAGACGTGAGGAATATAAGGAACGAAAGAATGAACTGATAAAGCAAAATCATTATAAATTAGTATAAACCTATTATAAACCTACTATAAACTAGTACAAACGATTATAAACCTCAGCTGAACTGAGGTTTCTGAGGTTAAGAGGAAGGGAGAGACAAAGGGTCAAAGGGGTAGAAAGGATGGGGGGAGAACAATAAAGATGCATCTTAAATGTTATAAGAAGATCTGTACAGGTCATTGTAAGCTTTTGCTTTAAAAAAGAACTATAAAGGCCTCCCTGGTGGTACAGGGGTTAAGTCTCAGCACTATAAAGCTATCGGCAGCCACTGCAGCATAAGTTCGATCCCCGGCGAGGGAGCTGACCCACATGGCGCAGCAGACCCTCTGGTGAATCCTCTCACCAGCCCCCCACACCTCTGACCTACACCTCACTTCTTATATGCATAAATAAATCTTTTTAAAAAATTAAAAGGACTATAAATAAGCATTAGATTATAATTAATGCTATGAAAACTGAAGGTTTAGTAGTACAGTGTACTGTTATCTGCAACTTTTAAGGTCATCAAAACGGTAAAACCGGTGGACAGATTGCTAGGTGGATAAATTTTTACGAAGAATATTGGGGGAGTTTTTCTCGATTGACTATAATAATTTTAGTTGTTTTATTTAAAATAGCATTTAAATTATGACTGGAATGTCAGCCCTCTACCTCTCTGGGGGCCCTAGAGAGCCCTGCCATTTTTCTTTCATTCAGTTTTAAAGAAAAATATGCATTGAATGACTTTGGAGATTGGCTGGCATCACTCAACAGGCGGTGGATGGAGAGAGAGCAGAAACAGTTGGGTAATGTTTGCCCACGAAAAGACAACCTGTCCTTATGTTAGTCTTCTCCCTCGTCTAAGGTCGAATTTCTCTGCTGTGCGGCACTGCGGGTCTTGCGTAAAATCTGCTCACTTTGACAGGTGATAAGTGGCATTAAATAAACACACGGGCCTTCCAGCGAGGCCAGGGTGGGCTGAGAGGCGTCTAAGGGGAGGGACGCTCTGTGAGGGCGCTGGGGACACCCCCACAGTCGCTGGGGACTCCCCCACAGTCTCTGGGGGCCTCTACGACTCTCATTTCCTCCCAGGCGGGATGTCCTGGCGGAGGGCGGGCTGTCTCCTCGCAGGCGGCTCCTTTCTCTGCAGACACCATGTTCTCTGTGGTAAGCGGTGTTCTCCATGGTCCGCGGTCTTCCTTCTGTGCCTGCGGGAGCCTCCCCTCCTCCCGGTCTGAGGAGCCCAGTCATAGTGGCTGACGGTCCACTAAGTGACCTCGTTTTAATTGACTGTCTTCTTTAGAGGTTCCGTCTCGCAGACAGTTACAAAGTGGGAATTTGGGGAGGCCCCATCATCTCCAAACACACACTCCTGTCTTGCTCCATGGGGTTCCAAGCGAGAGGGAAACTCACACGCGTGAGAAGGACCCAGGCTAGAAAAATCACCATAGACGCCAGTTTGTACCTAAAATCCCAGCCCAGCTGTATCTCAGGCCCCTGTCTCAGGGCAGGGGCCTTGGCCTGACCCAGGAGAGGTCAGGGGCAGAGGTGGGGGATGGGAGGAAATGGAGGGAATGGGGGGGGTCAGGAAATGGGAGTAAGGGGGTAGGAAGGAGGGGGACCCTCTAGAGCTAGAGATAGTTGGTCACTGTAGGGATTTTATTTTGTAAGGGTTTCTTCTTAAATAAGTTTTAAAAAATACTTAAATATCTATTTTAAATTACAGACTTCACATAATAAAACCATTTGAAAGTGACAATGGAATGGTATTCAGTACATTTTCAATGTGTACAATCACCCCTTCTATTCCGGGTCCAAAACACTTGCTTCACCCCAAAAGGAACCACCACATGCATTAGCAGTGGCTCCCCAGCCCCAGCCCTGGGCCACCCCTAATGTGCTTCCTGTCTCTCTGTTTGCCTGTTTTGGGCATTGCAGGTAAGTGGGACCCTGAGTGACTTTAGCCACTGGCCTTTGGCGACTGGCTTCGTTTGCTGAGCATTGTGTTCCCAGGTTTATTTTATAAGAGTTTTAACCTTATTTTTGGTTTCCCATCTCAGCTTCCCATCTGAGCTTCCCATCTCAGATTTTGCTCATCATAAAATCTTTAAAATGTCAAGGACATCAGTGGGTATGTGGGTGGCAGGGGATCCAAGAGAAAGTGGAGAATCATCTGAATCTGGAGAGAGAAGGTGTTAGCATCTTCCCCACAGCCCTGATGGCACGTAGTTGTGTGTGTGTGTGCGCGCGCGCACGCATACTCACACTCATATAGAATGAAAAAATCACAAACACGTTCCTACCACCCATTTACCCATTTAACAAATGTTAACAGTTGACTATATTTACTCTAGAAACTTAATTTTTAACCTTTTATTTTGAATTCACAAAAACCAGGAAATGGCTATTTGCACAGTAAAATTAACTGGTCTACAGATATCACTTGGAGTTCATCAGTTTTTTTGTGTATTCTGTTTTTCTTCCTTCCTGGCTTCCTCCCTCCACCCCTCTGCCCTCCCTTCCTCCTTCTGGTATGTCTTTGCTATGATTCTATGAGATTGTATCATGCATAAAATGGTGTATAATCATCGCTACATTCAAGACATACTTCTGTCACCACCAAGAAATATCCCCATATTGTTTCATACCTCCCTCTCCTCTAACCCCTAGCAACCAAATTGATCTGCCCTTTATAACTTTATCAGTTCAAGAATATGATATGCAGGGCCTCCCTGGTGGCGCAGCGGTTGAGCACCGCACTGTGGAGCTGTCAGCAGCGTGCGATGCGGGTTCGATGCCCAGCCCGGGAGAATCCCACATGGTGCAGCAGACCTCTCCTGCCTCGCCCGCTGCTCCCCTCAGCAGTGTATTTCTGATCTGCCTGTTCTGTTCCCCACTCTGTCTCTGGTGAACCCTCTCGCCGCCCCATGCCTCTGGTCTGTACCCCTTCTTGTATAAATAAATCTTAAAAAAAAAAGACAAAGAATATGATATGCAGTCATATAGCATGTGGCTCTTTGAGATTATCCTATTTTTTACATTCAGCATCATGCCCTTAAGACCCATCCACGTTCTTGTGTGTGTCAATAGTCTTTTTATGGCTGAGTAGTATTCCATGGTATGAATGGACCATCCTTTGTTGAACCATTCACTTTGTTAACCTGTTAAACTCACGTAAAAGTGTTGCCCTATTTTCCTCTTCCCCTCCACAGAAGTAATCTGTGTTCTGCAGTGACTGTCTCATGCACCATTTCTGTTTTCTTCCATATTGATGCTCCCCCAAACTATATATGATTCTGTTCAGCATGTTTTAAACATTTACGTGGGTGTTATCATATTGCATGTACCTTTCGGCAACTCACCTTTTACTCTAGATTCCATGCTCAAGATTCAGTACTGTTGCTACAAGTTTATTTGGTTTATTTTTCTTTGTGGCTGTGTAGTATTCCACTGGATGCCTTGATCACTACTGTTCCCCTCCTAATGGACACTTACGTTGTTTCCTGTTTTTTTTTGTTTGTTTTTTTTAATCTTTTTTTTTTTAAAGATTTATTTTTACAAGCTGGGGTATAGGCCAGAGGCGTGGGGCGGCAAGAGCGTTCACCAGAGACAGAGAGGGGAGCAGAACAGGCAGATCAGAAATACACTGCTAAGGGGAGCAGTGGGCGAGGCAGGAGAGGTCCGCTGCACCATGTGGGATTCTCCCCGGCCGGGCGTCGAACCCGCATCGCTGCTGCCAACAGCTCCACAGCGCAGCGCTCAACCGCTGCGCCACCAGGGAGGCCCCGTTGTTTCCTGTTTTTCACTATTACAATGTTGCTGTCAACAATCTTGACTGGCCTCCCTGTGAGGTAGACAAGAAAGACCCTTCAACAAGAAAGAAAGAAACCCATCACGAGTTAGCTTTGAGAAAGGAAGCTAATATTGATAGATCACTGTTGAGGAGCCAGGCACTATGCCAGCAACTCATGTGCATGATCTTAGCATGGACCTCAGAGATGTCTGAGCGCCCGTTGGTTGGGCAGCCTGGGAAGTACTGAAAACACTGACCCCAAACGGGCCGAGGCATTCATCCTTCTTTCAGCTCATGTTGCTCACCTCTCACTTGTCTTCTTTTGTTTTTTTAAAGATCTACTTATTTATGCATACAAGAGCTGGGGTGTAGGCCAGAGGTGGGGGGGGGGGTTAGAGGATTCCCCAGAGACAGAGTGGGGAACAGAACAGGCAGATCCACTGCTGAGGAGAGCAGCAGGGAGGCAGGAAAGGTCTGCTGTGCCCTGTGGAAAGCTCCCTGGCTGGGGATCGAACTTGTGCTACAGTGGCTGCAGGTAGCTTCATAGGCTGAGACTTAACCCTTGCGCCACCAGGGAGGCTCTCACTTGTCTTTTACTGAAGACATGTAACAGCAAAACTCTGGACTCAGACTGCCTTTGTTCTCTTGGTCCATCACTTGGAGGTTCTATGACCATGGGCATATTTATTCAAACTCTCTGGGTCTCAGTAACCTTATCTGTGAAATAGAAACAGCGTCCTCCCTATAAAATGATTGAAAGGATGAATCGAGATCATAGATGCAAAAAACACTCAGTGTGGTGTTCGACCATGGCACAGAAGGCATCTTAGAGATAATAAATGGGGGTGATCAAATGATGCTGAAGAAGCAGAGGAGGGTACCGTGATCCCATTGCATCTGCGTCTGCTTCATGTTGCTTTACCAAAAGCAAAAGCAGATCATTAAACCCTCTTCCCACTAAACCTCCGTGTTCCGAAGGATCGATGTTTTGTACTCCCGCCAAAGGGAGCCCACCACTTTCCCATGTGATGAGTCACGGGCCTTCATTTCTCTGCTGCGAGGGGACACCATGTCTGTCACCGCGCCTGTGACTTCCTCTCAGGTGCGGGCAGAGCACCGAGTATATCAATATTTGTTAAGAACCTGAAAGCACTTGCCCTTCACCTGCCAGGGCCGTGGGGTATAGGTAGGGCTGAAGCTGGCAACCCCACACACAAGCCCTTCTCCCTGAAAAGACAGAGGGTATCCAAATCTTAAGTTTGAGCTCAGAGGATCCAGCAGTATTGCACAATGGTCCTGTTTCGTTTGTCACAGGCAGCACGAAAGGTTAACAGAATTTCGTGGCCGGCGCTCATCAGCTTAAGTTTGCCAATGGGGATTTCTCTGCCCTGAGTTGAATGCTCAGCAGAGAACGTACCAGAGCCTTGCGTTCTCCAGGAGGGTCTTGGAAAGGGCTCTGGAACCCATATCTGGAGCCCACCTTGAAATGGGCTTGGGGCAGGGTCAATGGGGCCTCCTCCTGCAGGTGACAGATCACCTCCCCTTCGCCTGGGGCCCTGGTTTAACGCGCAGCAGAAACCTTGGAAGCGAGAGAATCGATGGATTCCACCGAAAACCCCAACTTGCCGTTTTGCTGAGTGAGGGAGGTGACCCCTGCATTGCTTGAGCACAGAACAGCTAGCAGAGAGCGTATCTTTGCACGAACAGGAGTTCAAAACATCCTTCCTAATCTGCTACGTGCTTATGGTCTCTGTGACCTCTTCAGGAAGAATGGTTAGGGACCAGTCACGTTCTCTCAAATGACAATCTTCTGAGACACAGGAATTGGGGGTTTGAGTCACGTTCATGGTTAAGAGCAGCGGTGAGGGGCTGCGAGCTGGTCTCCTGGGACGGCCCAGACTTGGTTTAATAGTCTCTTTTTTCCTCTCTGCGTTTTTAATTTCGTATTTAAGTTCATTTGAAGTGTGTTTCCGTTACTTACAACTATCCAGTCCTCGAGTTCAGTGATGGTAATGGGGGCTGCATTGTGGGGTGGTGTGCAACATATATCTGAAGAGGTAGGACCTGGCCCCTTCAACCCCACGCACTGTTGTAAATCAATTTACCTCCATAAAAATGGTGCCATTTGAATGCAGTCATCCTAAGGCACAGCCTCTCGGCGATGAGAAAAACGTTCTTCTCATTGTTTGCCGGTAACATGCACAGCCCGGCCTCCGTCAGAGAATGTTATCAAAATTCCAGCTCCACCCTCAATCCTATGCAGTCAACCAGTGTTATCTCGATTAAAGAAAATAAGTTCATAAAGACAGAAAGTAGCTTGGAGGTGGCCAGGGGCTGGGGGGCGGGAGAATGGAGAGTCAGTATTTGATGGGGATAGAGTTTGAGTTTTGCAAGATGAAAAATTCTGGAGATGGCGGGTGGGGAGTACCGCACAATCGCGTGGATGTGCTTCATACACTGAACGGTGCATTTAAAAATGGTTACGATGGCAACGCTGGGGGCCTCCCCCAGCGATGGCCCAGGGGTTAAGGCTCAGCACAGTCACTGCTTGGAACAATGTCACAGGGCCATGATTTTGAGGTGACATCTGGATTCAGGTGGTCCCTAAATCCAGGGGCCTGTATCCTTACCAGAGACAAAATAGGAGGAGACACAGAGACACGGAGGGAAGGCAGCCGTGTGAAGGCAGAGCAGAGCGACGCACCTCGACACCAGGGGTGCCACGTGCACCCAGGAGCCACCAAAGCTAGAAGTGACGTGTGCTTCTGTCCCTCCCTGCTCCAGACCTCTTGCTTCCAAAATGGGGAGACAATACATCTTTGTTGCTTTAAGCTGCCAAGACCGTCATACTTTTGTTAAGTCAGTCCTAGGAAACAAATAGACTCACACACTAAACTCTCACCTCAGGGCCTTTGCACATACCATCCCCCCCCTTTGCCCAGCATGCCCTTCCTGCAGATTACCACCCCTCTCGCCTGCAGATATCTGCACTGTCCGCTTTGTCTTGTCATTCCCAGCTCAGTTCGAGGTCACTTCCTCATAGAGGTTGTCCCAGCTGCCCTCTGCTTTAGCCTGTCCCTGCCTTGCTACCCCTTGAATACTCAGAGCTATCCCCAGGTTCCTCTCCATTCACATACTTGCTGCTTTTCTGTCTTCCTCCCCACCTAAATGTTCGAAGAGTGTCAAGGTCTTGAGTTCCACCAACTGCCCAGAGCTGGGTTCACACAGTCTGCGCTTACTGTGTAAAAGCTCACGGCAGGGAGGGCTGGGGAATGAGCAAGGGGAGTGGTCTGGACAGACTGCAGTTTCACAGCTGGCTCCCTGCTGACTCACACATGGGAGGCTGGGAGAGCCCTCTCTCCTCCCCGCTCTTCTCTGCTCTCTCTCTCCCAGAAGGGGACCTGCATCACCTTAACTTTCTGCCTCTAGGAGCTGCTTGGAGAACTGGATGGGTGCCCTGCTCTGGGAACATGTGAGAAACTCCAGGACGTCTACGTTTCTTCACTTACTGCCACTCACCTGTGGCTGGGAGCGTATTGGTAGAGGATCTACATTTCTTATCTCTAACCAAATCAGGATGTCAAAGCAAGCCCCATCTTGCCAAAGAGCCAAGGAGTGACAGCAGCTGGAAATGAAAGCGTAACAGAAACTTGGACTGATCACAGACTCAAACCAGTAGATCTCCTTTCTCCTGGAATCGGGGATTGAAACTATTCCATCAGAAGTCCTTTCTTGCCCCTCCTATGCAAAAATCCCAATCTGCCCCCATTCCCTTTTAAATACGCAGATCCCAATAGCAATAGTCACCAAAGTCTAGATAACACATCAAGTGCTCTTCTAGCCTCTCGTTCACACTCTTCCCAAATAAATGGTCCTCATTTGTCCCAGCCCCTCTCTGTCCTGTTACTGACCTGTCTCCCCATGCAGGCCTGTGTCCACCCTCTCCCGACTTTATAGTACTTTCCTACCAGGACGCAGCTAACAGCCCATAATGGTCTCTGCTTGAGTAAGAGACCCATTTCTGTGACCCATAACCCAGACACACGCAGCACCACACTGTCTCCTGTCACAGTTTATTGAGTGGTAGGTTTCTTCTAAGTACAGAAACGCGAGCAAATGACCTGAGAGGAATCCTCCCCTTCGAGCCCAGGAAGCATTTCCCTTTTAATGACAGCAGCCAAGGGGGGAAGCAGCTCTCCTCCCCAAAGGCTTTTAAGTACTCAACCTTCAAATTAGTGTAAACAAGAGAGGAATGGATTCATCTGGATTCATCTCAGGCCATGGCACTTAGCCATTTCCTTTCCCTCAGTAACACTGTTTGGCCCAGTCCCTCTTGGGGCCAACCCCTTTCTCACCCCCACTGGAAACTCAGATATTAAATAAAACTGGCATGTCTCTTTGCCCAGTCTGTTTCCACAGCTTGGCTGCTAGACGCGTTGGTCCCACCAAACCCGGGTGACCTGTGACTTGTTGCAGGACCCCTGGGCTCCCTCCTCAGATGGCATCACCTCTCCAGCCCGCTCCCTCATCCCAGCTGTGCTCAGGACCAGGCTAGCTGCCTCCGCGGGGCTGGGAACCATCCCCGTCTCCGGCTTGAAGGAAAGAGGCCAGTGACCGTGCTCGGTGCTGGTGGGCATCCCTGGGGCTCTCTGTTCAGCAGAAATGGTGACAGCTTTGCAGTCTTCAGATCTGCGTGTCAGAGATGAAGCAGAAGTTTCTGACATCCAGAAACGTCAACTCCATTCCCCAGGTGTCTGTGCACACGCTCCGCAGCCAGAGTACCCCCTCCACCACGCTCCTTCTCTCCAAATTCTGGGGGCCCTCAGGCCACGCCTGGTGATGTGAACCTGTGTACCCCTAAACTGTCTCTAGGACCTTCGGGTCTGGGGGTCCGTCTCCCTTCCCGGCTTAGTTATTAACTAGCCGCTAGGGTCAGGTAAGAGGGGTCCACGGGTTCTCCCGGGTCGGTCATTAACGCGCCTGGAATGTTCCTGGTGGCGCTCGGATCCCCGGTGAGCTCGACGCTCGTGCTGCGGTTATTATCCGATTCGTCCGGGGTGTTGCTCCGGCAGCAGCGGTGCATCAAGGTGGAGAAGAAGTTGGGGAAAGAGGGGCTGGAGAAGTAGTACACCAGCGGGTCCAGCATGCTGTTCATGTAGGTGAAGCTGAGGGTGATGAAGAACGCCAGGTCCACCGATCTGTAGATTTTGCAGTTGTTCATGCCCTTGGTGTGCAGGAGCCAGAAGACATGCATACGCATGGCCACGCTGGGCAGGAAGCAGAGGACGAAGACGACGGCCACCACCATGATGAAGTGGATGGCCCTCTTGATCTTGGCGTGCCTGTCCATGTGCCTCTGCCGCAGGCTCCAGATGATTCTGGTGGAGCAGAAGAGGATGATGCCCAGGGGCAGGAAGAACTCCAGGAGGAACATGATGTCGTGCCAGCGGACGGTGTCGCAGATGCTGAAGCTGCTGCACAGGTTGGAGCTGCCGTTCCTGACCAGCTCGTGCTTGTACAGGAGGTGGGCCGTGAAGGCGATGGCGACAGCCCACAGCACGCAGGAGACGATGACGGCCGTCCGGTTGGAGATCTTGTTCAGCTTGTGGTGGGGGTGGACCACTCGGAAGTACCTGTCTACGGCCACCACGGTGAGGAAGATGATGCTGCCCTGGCGGTTCATGGCCAGCATAAAGAGCATCAGCCGGCAAGCCACGTCCCCGAACTTCCAGTCCCACTTCCTCACGTAGTTGTCCATCAGGAACGGCAGGCAGATGATCAGAAGAAAGTCAGCCACGGCCAAGTTGAACAGGAAAATCCGGCTGGATTTCCAGGACTTGAGGTGGAAGCAGAAAATCCACAGAGCAAGGCCATTGCCCAGGAGGCCAAACACGAACTGCAGCCCCAGCACCGGCGGAAGCACATTGCGGATAAAGTCGTCCCGGAACACACAGCAGTTCATCCCTTTTATTACCAGGAGGTTGGGCGAGCCCATGGTGGAGGGCGTCCTGCAGAGCCACTCACCTAGCAAGCGCTCTGGCGGAGAGGTGTGTGTCTGTGTGGTGAGCGTGTGCTTCAGCGCCCGCCTTTATATCACGTCAGGGTGTTGAAAGAGATGACTGAATGGTTACCAGGAAGCTACGAAATCGCTTTAAAAAAAAAAAAAAAAAAAGGCAGCCGGGCTCTTAAGCAACCTGCTGTTTGCATAAACAAGTAATAAAAATCCCCTGGGCAGACAGGAACCCACAGATTTTTCTAAATGTAAAGGATAAGTTTAGGCAAGCAGACGCACTTGTGAGTTACTGAAATGCGGGGCATCTCTGCAGAAGGCAGCCAGCCTGTGGGGCGCTTAGCCTTGGAGAAGCGTCCCCTGCCACGTGATGAGTTTACAGAACGAGCAGCAAAAGCAGCAACAATAATTGACTGGGCTAAACAGCATGGTCTTCCAGAGACTTTAAGAAGTCGTATGAAATGTTAACACGCAGATGACCTAAGAAACGGTGACACTCATGTGGTTTCTTTGCAAAGGCTAAGAAGCCATTCCCCATCCATGTTATCAGTTGGATGTGAATTTCCTCTCCTCCTGCCATCCTTTCTATCAGCACAATTCAGCAATTAAAAAAAAAATGAGAGCAGGGGGGCCTCCCTGGTTGTGCAAGGGGTTAAGTCTCAGCACGCTGAAGCTGTCTGCAGCCACTGCTGCACTGCATGAGTTCAATCCCTGTCTCCCCGCTGCTCCCCTCAGCAGTGGATTTCAATGGGTCCTCCTGTTCTGCTCCCCACTCTGTCTCTGGGGAAACCTCCCACCAACCCACCCACCCCACCCCTTATACCTCTGGCCTACACCCCAGCTCTTTTATGCACAAATAAAAATAATTTTAAAAAAATTAAAAAATGGGAGCAGCATAAAATTTCACAAGATGTCTGAAATCTTGAACCTAGTCTGCGTTGCCAGTGGTGTGTTACAATTACTTGGGTTTTTGTTTGCTTTTGTCAGGTTATGATATGATATCATGCTCCTGTCAGTGATTTATTTTGAAGTCCCTTTTTTTAAATGAATAAGCTTTATTTTAGGTTCACGGCAAAATTGAGCAGAGGGTACAGCGTTCCTGTCCCACCAAGGCACCGCCTTCTATCCTAAGCATGGGGTGTTTTTAAAGCCCCCTCTGGGGCCTCCCTGGTGGCACAGCGATTAGGCGCTGCGCTGTGGAGCTGTCGGCAGCAGCTTCGAAACGAGTTTGACACTCGGCAGGGGAGATTCCCACATGGCGCGGCAGACCTCTCCTGCCTCGCCCGCTGCTCCCCTCAGCAGTGTATTTCCGTCGATCTGCCTGTTCTGCTCCCCACTCTGTCTCTGGTGAACCCTTTCGCTGCCCCACACTTCTTGCCTGTACCCCAGCTTGTATGCATAAATAAATAAATCTTTAAAAAATAAATAAATAAAGCCCCCTCTGATGTGGATAACTCAGCTTAGAGCCATAGCGCCTAAGAGGACTTTGAAACTCTACCTCCCCTCGGGTCAGCAGTTCACAGATGGTTTCTTTGCTTTTCAGCATCATTGGGTGTGACCCTACAAAACACTCTGACCCTGTCATGTTTTGGTCTCATGAATTCTTGCAGTAGCGAAGTTTCTAAATAATGTCGCTATTTTGAGTCAGAAATAGGAAATTGCACAGAGTAGGTTTTTTGAAGAATGAGTCAGGATTGATGATGAGACCCTCATAGGGAGGTGAAGGTGGTGATGATGTCAACATGACACAGCATCCCAGGGCTGAACCCCGTGCTCGCCCTCGAGATCCATCCACTTGTGTTGCCGTGACTGTGCGCCACGAGGTAGGGACAATGACCGAATATGATTTCAAAATAAGGAAAGTGAAGGGGGCCTCCCTGGTGGTGCAGGGGTTAAGTCTCGGCACTATGACGCTATCAGCAGCCTTCACTGTGGCCAAGTTCGATCCCCCGGCCAGGGATCTCACCCACATGGCACAGCAGACCTCTCCTGTCTCCCCGCTGTTCCCCCCAGCAATGTATTTCAGTCGACGTGCCTGTTCTGCTCCCCACTCTGTCTCTGGTGAATCTTCTCACCCCCCACCCCTTGGCCTATGCCCCAGTTCTTGTATGCATAAATAATAAATCTTTTTTAAAAAGTAAGGAAAGGGCCCTCCCTGGTGGTGCAAGGGCTTAAGTCTCAGCACTATGAAGCTATCTGCAGTCACTGCAGCCTGAGTTCGATCCCCAGCCAGGGAGCTTCCCACATGGCGCAGCAGACCTCTCCTGCCTCACCCGCTGCTCCCCTCAACAGTGTACTTCAGTAGATGCCTGTTCTGCTCCCCGCTCTGTCTCTGGTGAACCTTCTTGCCACCCCACACCTCTGACCTACACTCCAACTCTTGTGTGTATGGATAGGTAGATCTTTGGGGAAAAAAAAGGAAAGTGAAGCTCAGGGAGGCTGGAAATATGTTCAAGCCTGCACAGCTAAGAACAGAGCTTGGCCTTGGACTTGGCAATGACTTCAAAACATGTGTCCCTAGCCATCAGACAACACCTCAACACAGTTCCTATCAAGGGACTGCCCCATCTAGCTGCACTGGATTGAGGTCACATGTGTGGGTGTATTAAGGCTCCAGTGAGATTATCAGCATTTGTCTCCCATCCTTACTGCCCATGCATATCGTGTTTCTTCTTGTATGAGCATGGACTTTTCGATGATTTTCGTCAATCAATGATCCCAGCTTTTATTAAATGAGAGTCAAGAAAACCCCGATTAGTAGATATTTCTAGGAGCTGGGATTTGTATGGAGCCCTCCCTTTCTAAGTTTTGCAGTTTAATAACTTCTTTAAACAATAATCATAGTTAAGATTAGAAAAGAATAACAAGTATTTGGTT
Organism: Scalopus aquaticus; assembly: GCA_004024925.1. NCBI lineage: Eukaryota > Metazoa > Chordata > Mammalia > Eulipotyphla > Talpidae > Scalopus > Scalopus aquaticus. The sequence continues at coordinate 82,733 of PVIJ01002222.1, read as the reverse complement.
TGAAAGAAGAGGAAAGCTGGACACCTCACTTTGGTGCTCACCGTGGCTGATTTGAGGAACCTGAGTGTCTCCACCCCACAGGTTCCTCGAATCTCAGTTGAGGGATTTGATCATTGTCCCTCTTTCTTTCAGCGCTCCAGGGTCCTAGGATGCTAAGCCCAACTTCCCAGCTGCTCAGAGAGAATGTAAATTCCAGCCTCCCCCATTCTCGTTCTAGCTGAGGTGTTTCCAGTCTCCCCACTGCTCCCCCGGCATGTTTAGTCTTGCTCGTATCCTCCTTCAATGTATTTATTTTTTTCTTCCTGGTACATGAGTTATACAGAAACTTGTTATAATGAATCATTTCTGCAACAAAGGTGATTCCAGCAAGTTTGGTGGAAACTGCACTTAAAATCTGTAACTTCCGCAATTAACACGAATCTTTTGTACTTATCTCACGAGCTTGAATGTGTGCCATGGAACAGATTGAACTATATAATTAAAAATAATAATAGATGTCATTTATCAACAGCTTGCTATGTGTCAGACATTAAGCTAAGAGATTTCTGTATGGGATGTCATTTAATTCTCACATAAACCCTGTGGGGATATTATTACTGTCATCACCCCCATTTTACAGATCAGAAAAACCGAGGCTTAGAGGTGTTACGTAATTCACCGTTTCTGGTCTTTGAATTGAGCTGGAATTTCTGTTTCTGTTATCTGTTGCTGTATAACAAACTGCCACAGCTTCAGTGGCTGAAACAGCCATGGTTTCTCTCTCGTGGTTCTGTGGATTGGCTGGTTTTGTTTTTTCCTAAAGATTTATTTATTAATGCACACAAGAACTGGGGTGTAGGCCAGAGAGATGGGGTGGTGAGAGGATTCACTAGACAGAGTGGGGAGCAGAACAGGTGGATCTACTAAGTACACTGCTGAGGGGCCAGCGGGGAGACAGGAGGGTCTGCTGCGCCGTGTGGGAATCTCCCTGGCCGGGGAGCGAACTCGTGCCGCAGAGGCTGCGGACAGCTTCAGAGGCTGAGACTCAACCCATTGTGCCACCAGGGAGGGGATTGGCTGGTTTTATTTTTTACTTAAAAAAAATTTTTTTTTTAACCTTCAAGAGCTGGGGTGTAGGCCAGAGGTGCTAGGGGTGAGAGGATTCACCAGACACAGAGTGGGGAGCAGAACAGGTGGAGCCACTGAAATCCACTGCTGAGGGGTGCAGCAGGTGAGACAGGAGAGGTCTGCTGCACCACATGGGTCAGCTCCCCAGCCGGGGATCGAACTCAGGCCGTAACGGTAACAGTGCTGAGTCTAGGCCACCAGGGCAGCCCAATTGATTGGTTTTAGTCGGTGGATTTTCATTTGCCATGTCTAGGGTGACAAGCTAGACTCAAGCAGGACATGGACTCCGGGCTTCTTTCCTTCACAGTCTCTCTCTGTCTCTTCATCAGCATCTGTCCATGGCCCCTGCCAAGTTCTTTCCGGGGCCCGCTAGACTTCTTACAAGGCTACTCGGGCTTCTAAAGCACATGGGGGACCTCCCTACTGCCCGGGCTCAGAATGCCGGAGCATCACCTCTCTCCTGGCCCCAGAGCCAGTCCGTGCTCTGCTGGGAGGGTGCCCGGGCATGTGGGAGCTCATCAGGGACCTCTGGGGAGACTTGCCTCAGCAGATGATGAGTGACATCGATCAGGGGCACTCCAAAGTGAGAAACAAGAGACCTCGGGACAGCTCGTGAAGGAAATGAACTAGGAGAATTGGGAAATCAGGAGGCAGGGAGGGGTCTGGTGACAGTGACTGGCAGGGACATATGAAAAGGAGAAAGGTGCTTCTGGTTTTGAAATAGTGTTGTGCTGAATGTGAAAAACCTATGGGCGAAGTAGAAGGACCAAGTAAATCATCTTGCGAGAGAAGAACGCAGCTGGAGGACTCACACGTCTAAATGTCAGGCCGAAAACACTCTCAGAGGACAAGCTAAGAGTAAATCTTCATAACCTTGACTTAAGCCAAGTGTCTTAGGTGCAACACCCGTGCGCAAACAACAACAAAATTGGTTGTTGATAAACTGGTTGTCATCAGTTTAAAGGAATGACTCTTTTTTTTTACGAAAGCAGGGGAGGGGAACACATCAGAAAAGCCAAAGAGCAACTTGCTGTTGGGACGAGTGCAGAAGAGGCTTTGTGTGGAGGGTTGGAGCAGACGTCAACTACACGGTTTTGCTGGGCAAGCTGGCGGTACCCATCGCGGTGGTCCTCAGTGGGAACGCCAGGCGATAAGAGCCCTCAGAAACAGATCCTCCGGGCGAGGCGCTGTCCCGGTTGCTCCAGCATCAGGTAGTCCTCCCAGTGATTCCCCGGGGCAGGCACTTCCGCTTTCCCATTTTGCAGACAAGGAAAGTCAGGCTGGGAGAGGTTATGGAACTCACCTGACGTCCCCCAGCTGGGAAGAGAAGGAGATGGGACTTGAACCCCCACCGACTGGCCCAGGGGTTATGCTCCCAGCCCCTCTGCACACCGCCTCCCCTAAACATGTTCTTCCACATCCAAGGCTCTGTTTTCCATAAACCCTGGCACACGTGTGCAAAGACAGCATTCAGAATAGTCCCTATAGCGTGGTGGCAATGAGGGAAAATTGGAAGCAAACACCCAGGAACAGGCCATTGGCTAAGTAAACTATAGGTTCATTTATCCCATAAATAGAGTTAAAAACAATGCGCTTGACCTCTGTTCTGATGTGGGAAGTTATTCGTGATAAGACTTGGCAACATCATGTGCACGCACATGTGTGCATGTGTGTGTGTGTGTGTGTGAGAGAGAGAGATTTGCCCATTAATCCTGCTTTAGCAAGACAAAAGACCCCCGTTATCTGTATCCCAGCGTGTCTAGACCCATGAAGTCCTCAGTACCTAAACAAATATACAGACATAGCTAGCCTAAATTGTAGAGAATGAAAAGAAGACGTTTGCTTTGCATGTGTGACTAGTCTTTGATTTTAAATGAGAACACTTTACCTTCTGTAAATAAGGAAACTCAATAATTTTTTTTTAAAAGAAGGGAATCTGAAAGACTATAGAGGAAGCTTCTGTCTTAAGGGGATGTGAAATCCCTGGAGGACCTCGTCACATCACCTCTTACCAGGTTGTCACCGCCCAGCCTGGACTTCCCTTCACGTCCACTCATTCTCCTGCCATCCCCAAACAATCGGCTCCTTCTTCCCTCTCTCCTCATATACCTGAGCGCCTTTCCCCACTGACTCACCTGGTGGCCTCCCATCCATCCTTCAGGGCGGGATCAGGAGTCACTTCCTCTGACAAGGCTTCCCACACCCCCTAAGCCAGGATGAGAGGCCCCTGGATTCTTCTGTGACACTCCCTGTTGGCCACTTGCCCTGAGGGACAGTGAATTGTCATTCCATTTTTTAATTTGGCTTCTACAATTGCCCCTCAGGAGCTGTGTTCATTTGTGTTTTGACAGTGCCTGGCATTTAATGAACATTTCTCATAAAAGGAAATGAATGAATGAGCGTTTGCGAGGAACTCTATGCTCCCTGTGTCATCACGGGGTCACCATCATAGGTTAAGTCCATAGATGAGTGTCTCTCTTTACTCTGTCCCATCTCGACTCTATCTCTAGCTCTGGCTCTCTATCTCTATTTATAGAATTAGCAAAGTATACAAGTAAATATAAAGATACAGCTGACATCAATTATATAGATGAATAAAGCTACCTTATATAGATTTCTCTGGAGAGATCAAGATAGAAGCCTACTTCTATAGAACCTATTTACATACACAAATAAAATGTAGACCCTGAGGTGCATGGATGAGTCCAGAAAGGCCTGCTGCTGTCATCTTGAAATTCCTAGTAATTTTTGAAGCAGGGAACCTTGCTTTGGACTGCAAATGATGTAGCTGGTCCTAAAATGCTGTGTGTGCCCTCGCTGGGAGGTGGGGCTTGAGTGAGGCTGGAAAGCTCTGTGGGTTAGAAGACCCAGAAGACAAGCAAGTTGAGATTGTGCATCACTGTCTGGCCAAGTCCCAACCTCGCTGAAGAGCCTCTAAGGTCTGACTTAACCCCTTGGTCCCAGAGTTCTAATCCCACCCATGCAGCCCCTGCATTCTATGACTTCAGAACCACCTTGACCATTTCAGATTTAACAAAGGTTGGGGAAACCGATTACAAGCATAGACCAGACCTTACATTTTTACAGAGAGCACCAATAATTGTGCCTCTTATCTTCCCCACACAATTCCTATAGAATATAAGATTTAATATCCCTTCCATCTTTTATGAGGCTTTTCCTAAAAGTCTATGTAAGAGAAGAAAACATTGTCTTTTAAACTGATTCTGTCTTCCTGTTCCAGATAGTTTAAACGAAGCTTTGTCAAAAAAAAGTTCTATTCCTCTCCCTTACAACTTCTGAAGCTTCTTGGTAGGATATATTTTTGTCACATTGTAGGACTTTAAGAAAGGGAAGCAAAAGGAGAGTCCAGACTAGGTTTGCGGTTTTTGCTTGACTTTTCTTTCTGTTGGTTTGTCCTTGTTTTTAAAGTGAACATCTCTGCCCACATGCCCACCACGAGCTTCTGGATTTTTTCACTTTCTCTATCAGGAGGTAAAGTCTCATGAGGCTTTTCACATAGGCACACACGAGGAACTTGCTTCAGAACCCATTTTTATTAAGCTGAAGCAACAAGGAGCAGCCCAGGAAATAATTATAACTAAGAATAGAAGTAAAAAGTAAAAGCACAAGTGTGAGTTTTTGCAGACTGAGAGCAGAAGGATACATAATTGGGCGAGGCAGATAAGAATCCCACCTTCGGGCCTCCCCGGTGGCGCAGTGGTTAAGCGCTGCGCTGTGGAGCTGGTGGCAGCGGTGACGCAAGTTTGATGCCCAGCCGGGGAGATTCCCACATGGTGCGGCAGACCTCTCCTGCCTCGCCCGCTGCCCCCCTCAGCAGTGTATTTCTGATCTGCCTGTTCTGCTCCCCACTCTGTCTCTGGTGAACCTTCTCACCGCCCCACGCCTCTGGCCTGTACCCCAACTTGTATGTATAAATAAAAAAATAAAATAAAAATAATTTTAAAAATCTTAAAAAAAAAAAAAAAAAGAATCCCACCTTCCCTCTCTCTCTGCAGCAGGAATTTGGTTAGAGGCAAGGGGCAGCTACTAGTGGGGAGGGGGGGAGGGGAGGACTCTGAACCCCAAGGGAAATTGCTTCTGTATTTCTGCTTCTTTATATATGTAAAGTTAACATAAACGTTACCATACTTTACATAACATGTAAAGTTAACATACTGTATATATGTAAAGTTAACATAAAGAGTCATAATACGGAGGACCTCCTGCCAGACTCATTGAATACTCCGTGTGCCTTTAATCATTCAAATACATAGGGAGCATACTATGTGCAGTCACTTCAAGGCTGGGGACAAAACAGCATGTCTGAGGTGCTAGGATCTGCCCAATGACCTTGCCAAGTCAATATTATTGTTTCCTGTTTGACAGGTGAGGAAGTTGAAGCTAAAATTGGTAAAAATAATACCGGAGTCCAGTCACACGTCTAGTAAGCTGTGAAGCTGGGACTCGAACTTAAATCCTCTGACTTTGTATCATTCATACTTTTCCCCAGGAGGCTGTACAGTGTATCAGAGAAAAGGAATACTAGGGACAGCCGCAGGCCGGCGGGGGTGGGGGTGGGGCGGTGTTTGGAAGCCAAAGAACTAAAAGCCGAAAGGTCCTGAAGGGCAGAGACAACCCCAGGGACTTGAGAAAATGGCAGTAAAGGAGTCAAGAGTCACTTTCACTACTTTGTGGCTTGAGAATAGAACTAAGGCTGGTTTGGGGCTCTCCCTGGATCCGGGGCCGAAGCAGCCTGGCGTTTTGTAGGCTCACCCAGTTTTGAGGACTCCCGGTACATGTTTGAGAAACTCATGTGCCTAAGGGACATTTGCCCACTCCACCCTTTGGTGTTTGACCAGAATCCTGCAACCTGAGGAAAACACTGATATTTGCAGACAACAGGTCCAGAACTATCCCTTAAAAGAGAGAAGGTCATGAACCCCTCTGCTTATCTTTCCCCCACCCCCAAAAAAATGCACTGTCATGCAGAGTGGACTCAGGACCCTTCAGGTTAAAGGGACACAGCACAGTGGCTGGCACAGAACAGGGAGTAGTTAATACCTGGAAAAAGAAAGAATGAATAATTGCAACTCAGAGTCACATAACAAGCCGTGCAAAGCAATGATGCCAGACTCAGCCCTTCCTAAAGGCCAGGCACTCAGCGCCCACTCAGAAAATTAGGACGGGTAGCCGTGCTTCAGCACCCTCTTTGAAATACAAAAACCTGCAGAAAAATGTGGCGCTTAAGAGGGCAAACAGATGGCCTCACTGTCCTTTCTTTTCTTGGGCTCCCGGCAAGTCTGAAAGGGCCCCGATGAAGAGGAAAATCAGGATTGAGACTTCCCAGTCTCAAGAGCCTGGCTCAGCCTGAAACACGATGCCCACCCCGGTTCAGTTCCTATTTTCCAGTCCAAGGAACAATTTAAGGTCAGAGAGTAGGAAATCCGGCTAAGTCATTAAGCTCACGAACTCCCCCAGAGAGCCGGCGGGAACGTGACGGGTTTAAACACTCTTACCTATTTACTCAGCCATTTCAAATTAGAGGGCAGGAGCTGAGCTCTTCCGACTACCCCCCAACACACACTCACCCCACAAATGCACATGTCGCCCCTCCCGGCCCCCCGTCATTGTAATCAGATCATATTCATACAACTGACTCACTTCTCAACTGGAACCTTCTAAAATGGTGCAGTGACTTGAATTTGAGTTCCAAAATGCCAAAAAGAGAAGGCTGGACACAGCGCCCCCCCACCCCTCAGCAGGAACGTGCTCTCAGGCACCCGACCCTCCTCGAGCGTGAGTCTGCTCCCCAGCGCTCGCTGGTCAGCACACCTGGCGGTTCCACGGCGCGTCTGGTTGCCTCGGGAAGCTGTTGGCCGCGCTGCCGCAGCCCTTGCCACAGAGGTTCGAAATGGGCATCTCCTCTGGCTTCGGGGTCCCCACGCGGCCCGGACGCTTGGGCCTCAAACTGCGAATTTTGAGCTTGGTGTAGAACTTGGGGAAGGAGGGGCTGGAGAAGTAGTACACCAGCGGGTCCAGCATGCTGTTCATGTAGGTGAAGCTCAGGGTGACGTGCAGGGCGACGTGGACCGAGGGGTCGCAGGCACTGGAGGGCACAGTCCAGAGGAAGTACAGTCTGGCCGACGCGCTGGGCAGGTAGCACGTGACGAACACCACCGCCACCACCATAATGAAGCGGGTGGCCTTCTTCATCCGCGCCTGCCTGGCCAGCTGCTGCCGCTGCTTCAGGCTCCAGACCATCTTGACCGAGCAAAACAGGATGATGCCCAGGGGCAGGAAGAACTCCAGCTGGAACATGATGTCGTGCCAGCCGTTGGCCGACTCCATGATGAAGCTCTCGCAGGATACGGTCTGGCCTTGGATGCACAGGTGGTTCTCGGTCAGCAGGTGCAGCGTGCCCAGGATGACCAGGGCCCAGAGGGCGCAGGCCATCCCGGCCGCCGTGCGGTTGGAGATGGCGTTCAGCACGTGGTGGGGGTGGACAACCTTGAAGTACCTGTCCACGGCCACCACGGCCAGGAAGACGATGCTCCCGGCCCTGTTCATGGCCAGCATGAAGAGCGCCACGCGGCAGGGGGCGTCCCCGAAGGCCCAGCGCCGGCGCCTGCGGTAGTAGTCCGTCCGGAAGGGCAGGCAGACCATGAGGAGGAAGTCGGCCACGGCCAAGTTGAAAAGGTAGATGGTGCTGGGCTTCCAGGTCTTCATGTGGAAGCAGAAGCCGCACAGGGCGATGCCGTTGCCCAGGGCGCCCAGCACGAAGGCCAGGATCAGCAGCGGGGGCATCACCTTCGAGATGGGGTCCCCCTCGATGAGGCAGCAGGACCCATTGCTCATGGCGCTCACAGGCGAGTGCGGCCCCAGGCCAGGCCGCAGGACGCTCATCTGAACTGCCCCGTGCGGGCAGCTGCTGCCTTGCTGTCTTCACCCCCTGGTGCAGGGGGCACAGGCCTCGGCACCCCGCGCGGCCACGGCATGGAGAAAAGCAGCTTCAGCGAGGAGAGGAGAGACGCAGGGAGGGCCCCTCTCTGGAGCCTGGGAGCCACCGGTGTCCCCGGGAGCTGGAGCACAGAGCACAGCCGGCCCCCGTGGCGCCCCGCATCTCGCGCAGGGCTCCTCCTGGAAGCAGCTGACCGCTGGCAAGGCCGCTGGAGAGGAGCCCTTGTGGCCAGCCCAGAATGCTTTTTATTTTCACTCTCACTCTTTCTCCTCAGACTCTGCTGAGCGCATGCAAAGCTGCCCAGAAGGCACGAAAAAAGCTTGTTTGTCCTCCCTCCCAGCGGAGAAATACAAACATTTCCTGGAGCCGTTCTGGGCCTCTGCCTCTGCTTTCCTCCCCTAACCTTTGCCTGACTGCCCCGTCCCCTCCCTCATCCCATGGGGCGCTCCCAGGCGGTGCCAGAGAGGGGAGGCTTGGCTCGGCAACTTGTCAGCGCGTTTCTGTGCCCGCACCCAAGACATGGCACTCACACACCATCGGGGCTGCAGAGGAAAGAGGTGCTTGAGCTGCACTTGTTGGGTGCAGAAACATTCTTTGGAGGGAGTGGCCTTGCCTCCCCCCACTCACACCTCCTGAGCTTCGCCTCCTTCCCTGGGCCCAAGCGGCTAGTTGCACAACAGACAAGACCACAAAATGGATGTGAAGCGACTTCTCAGGGGTCTGTCTCCACGGAGGGGGCCTCTCTGGGCACCCATTCCTGCCACTGCCGGGAAATCGAGCCTTGTGTGTTTGCAAAAGAGCATCTGGAGCGCAGTCTCCCCACATACACATCTTTTAACACTTTGTGTGCCGATGCCCTTTAAATTTACCAGCCCTTGGGGCCGGCCATTTTGTGCCACCGCATGAACGGTAGAAGCATTCAATAAAACACACACAACTCCTGAACTACTGGATATTAAAAAAACTGTCATATCTCTCCAAAAACACCTTACACTTTCACCAAAAAAATGTGTAAAGCTTCTAGACTGAGCACAATCAAAGAAATAGCTCCTAATAGTTCCAAATAAATCCACCGTGGCGTGAAAACCCGGAGACTAGATGAACACGTATTAATATGTGAGCGGCCACCTGATACTGGTGACAAAAACATGTACTAATACGTGAGCGGACCACAAAGTGTTAAAAAAATATTTATTTATTTATGCATACAAGAGCTGGGGTGTAGGCCAGAGGTGCAGGGGGTGAGAGGATGTACCAGAGACTGGGTGGGGAGTAGAACAGGCAGATCCACTGAAGTACACTGCTGAGGAGGCAGCGGGCGAGGCAAGAGATGTCCGCTGCACCATGTGGGTCAACTCCCTGGCAGGGGATCGAACTTGTGCTGCAGGGGCTCTGGATAGCTCCATAGTGCTGAGACTTAACCCCTGCGCCACCGGGGAGCCTCCATAGTTTTCATTTTAATTACAAGCTGAGCCCATGGGTGGGGATGAATGTGGGTGGGGCAGTTGGTCAAGGAGTCCGTTTCTGAAGCAGTCACAGGTCAAGGTAGATGCTGAGGCCTGAGTCTCTGCTAACGCACCCACCCTTCAGCTTTCGAGATGAGTCATCTGCCCCTGTGGCTCTCAGGTTCCAGTTTAGGAAAGGAGCGAGGGGGAGCTACGTGAAAGGGAATGCCTTCTTCCAGATGCTGGCTACAGCGAGGCTCTTCCCACTGGATCCTGGACTCCAACAAGCCCACAGCATTCCCCACTGCCCCCCTCCACCCCCTCCAGTCTAGGCACCTGCCACTGTCCACCTGCTCACACTGTTGAGATTTCTAACTGGCCTCCTTTCCCTGATCTGTCTCCCATAATTCCTTTCCACTACAATGGGTTTGCTCTGAAGCAAAGATATGGCCATATCCCTTTTTGACTTACAAGCCTTTGATGGCTCCCTTTAATGTGTCAACATGATAGACTGCCTAACCCGTGGGTCAGTGCTTGTTCAAACACCAGTGTTTTAAAAACCTGGGACTATCCTATTGGAAAACAAACAAACAAACAACAAAAAAACAACCCTGGATTTCCAGCTTCTCTCAGAAAACTGGCAGATCTGACCACACTGGGTCCACAATCCCACTCATCTGGAGATGACAGTAGCCACCCCTGTAGATGAGATAAGAATTCTTTATTTTGCCACAACCCTTACCACTCCCTATTACCTGGTCAGCTTCACTGATTTACATGCTTGTCTCTGTGGGATTTTGAGTTTGTCGCCTCTGCTCTAGGTTAAAGTTCCCATTCTTGGGGCTGGCGTACTAGTCCTTCACAGATGATTCCCAAACTTCCTTTCCTGTCACTTCCTCCCAGAAATAAAATTACTTGTTGGTCTCATAACTTACTGGCCTCATATTTACATGTTGGTCTCATAACTTCTAATAAATATGTTCATCAAACATCCACATTTAGCTCCCCCACTAATCCCAGAGGTCCTTGGAGATAAAATCTATGTTCTTGGCAAGAAGGGCAGAGTACAGGGATCTGGGAGATTAACTCCTGCTTTTCCTGAGAGCTTATAGCAGCCATTTTCTCTCTATGGACACAGAAATTCTGTGAGAAGATGTTAACTATTGCAGGTGCAGCACCCCAAGTTGAGACTGGATAGGTAACTCTGTAACTCTGAAAACCTTGGTACAGACAGATTGGATTTTTTCAACAAACAGAAATAGTCTTCATTCTCTGGTAGCAGACGCTGTCTGGATTCTTGTAAATGCAAGCGCTTCCCTTTTCCAGAATGTGTTGTCATACCACCTTCCCCTCTCTTGGACTTAGGTGGAAAGCTGAGGAAGAAAAAAATAGGTTTTTCTTCCTCTGAAAGTCTATGATTGATAAGAGGGGAGGCCATGTGTGTGAGGGGCAAGGTGTGGGTGGGAAATCTCTACATCTTCCAATTTTCCCACGAAACTAAAACTGCTTTAAAAAAAAAAGGGCATAATAACCCTAAGTCTAATTTTATTACTGATCTTATCTTACTCTTAGGTACAGTGCCTGATATAAAACAGAGGACTTACTGATTTAAAAATTTTATTAAATGAATTCCTGAGGTGTTTTGGCTAGATGCTCAGGGTCCCCCCAAAATGAGGAAGTTATTACGTGCTATTGGCATTGAGTGTTTTCAGGAAAAATGTGATGAGTACATAGAAAACAATGAAAGCTGATTGAATAAGCAGTTTAAGGCAATATTTCCCCAAATGTGGTAGACACGCCAAAGACAAGATGTGTGATTATTTTAGGTGGCACAGAATCATATGCACATGTATTTTGACTCTATAGCTATAATATTATTTTAATGTGTATTTGGGGGAAAAAACACAACTTACCCCTGGAGTTTTGTGAATGAGGAAAGTGAGGTAAAGTAAATAAAATTTCTAGGGTCATAGAGAAGGAACTGATGGAGGAAATGAAGTTGGAATGGACATTCAAGGACATCTAAAGAATTGGAATTTAGAATCGATATACCTAAACAATAAAGGACAAAACTGGCCACACTGAGTGGGGCTGAATCTGCCGGTGGGGGGGGGTGGGGGGAGCCATTTTGAGTGAGTAGCTTTGTAAAGAATTGGGAGACTAGTTGAATAGAGAGAAGGGGAGCAACAGGTTTTTGTCCCTCTCTTTCTCTTGCCTATGCTGGAGCCACAACACTACCTGTAGTTGTCCTGAGAATACTACAGGGTCAGAGCCTGTGTTTTCTCTTTCTAGAAGGTTCCATGGTGAGCTATAGGGTATGTAAGACCTTCCAGATAAAGGAAGTACCAAAACTTCAAAATAAAACTTCTCATCCTCCAGATTCCACATCTGACTAGGGGAAATGTCAGCACTGGCCACCAGCTAATTCAACCACAAACTCGGTTCTCTCTTCCTCACTCATCCTGATCCCCAATTTCTTGTTTATGTGCCCTAAATCTCTCTCCACCTGCATTGCTATCCCTACTCTAGTCCAAGGTTCTAGAGGAATTCAACGACCTTCTGATCGTTCCTCCTGCTTCCTGTCTTGGTCCTTCTCCAACCCTTCTCCAAAACTCCAACCCAAACTTGTTACTCACCTGCTCCCAGGCTTCCTGTCGTCTCTAGCAGGGAATCCAAGATGGCTGACAAAACACCACAGGAAGTGGCCCTGTCACCTCCACCATGAGCCAAAACTGCACTGAGCATACAAGGGTGTCTTTCAGGAAAGCTGAGGATACACTTCCTTCCCCCCCAGTCCCAGAAACTCATCTTTTGTGGGCCTCAGCCTGGATCAGCCTCTTCCAATACAACCTTCAACAATAATGGAAATGCCCTATTATAAGCAGGTAGCTACTGAGCACTTGGGATGGGGCTAGTGAGAACTAAGTTTTCAATATGATTTAATTCTAATTAAGTTTAATTAACTGCCACATGCTACCATATAGGAAACCAGGAGATGCCACTTTCCCAACTCTCCAGCCTCCTGTCAATCTCCCCTCCAGCCTGTGCCATCTTCTTCTCTGTGCCATCTCCATCCACATCGTTACCACATGGTTTTGCGATGGTTTACTGCGGGCCATCCCCCAACCCCGTTTCTGTGAAGATAGGCGCTGGGTCTGATTCAGTTTTACAAGCCCAGGAAGTAGCCCAGCGTGTGGCACCCAGGGGGCATTTGGCAAGTATGTCTTGAATTAGAGAATGAATTAGTGAACCAGTGAGTCCATACCTGGGCAGTGCGCTTGCTCCCCTGGCTGCTGAGCAGGAAGATCAGGTTGAAAGAACTTGTGAACACACCTGCCCAGCTGACTGGGTGTGAGCTTGGTGCTCTTGGGCCCCGACACGCCACCTTCTCTGATGTTCAGTGAGATAACATTTCACTTTTTTCGTGACAAGGGCTGGAAGTGGGCATTCCTTCAGGGGCTTCCCCAGAGGTGGCAGGAGAAGGAACTGTCTGTCTGTGTGTCTATGTGGTATGTTGGAAAGACACACTTCTCCCTTGCTTTCCTACAAATACCACACTCACAACACAGCAGCGGTGTGGGACTTACCCTCGCACCACGCCATCTCTGCTACAACTGGGTGTCCTATCATTCAACTCAACCTTGACACTCTACCTGGAGTTAGTGTGCGACCCCACCATTAAAGCCTCGATTTCATGAGACTGTCCCCCTATACTTGCCAGTTCCAGGTTACCCACCCATTCCAGGTTACCCACGTATCTGACTTGGCTTCAACTTGCAATTCCCATGAACCCCTCCTGGGGTTTGGTCATATGCTAGAACAGCTGACAGATCTCAGGGAAACACTGACTGATGTTTACCAGTGTATTATGTAATAGAGGTTCCCAAGCATAGGTGCTTCTGTCCCCAGGGAATTGGGGTGTACCACACTTCTGGTTCATGGTTGTGTCCACCAAAACACAAGATCCCCAAACCTATACTATTGGGATTTTTATGATGGTTTTATCACATAGACATTACATAACTCCATTTCCTCTCTGGGGGCTGGGGATGGAGTGGGAGTAAAAATTCCAAGCTTCTAATCGTGGTTTGGTCTTTCAGGTGACCAGCCCCCAACTAGGAGTTCCCAGAGCCACCTCATTAAAACAAAAGTTTCTCCAGGAAATTCCAAAGAGTTTAGGAGCTCTGTGCCAGGAACCAGGAGCAGAGCCCAATGTATGTATGTCTTATTATTTCACAAGCAGACTCCAGGGACTCTGTTTCCCCCAAATGTTTCCCCAGTCAGGGGCCTGAGTATGCGACTGTATTAGCTTCCTGTGGCTGCTGTAACAAATGACTGCAAACTTGGTGACTTAATGCAACATAGTTCTGGGTACTTGACGTTTACAGTTAAATTAAGATTTCAGGAGGGCTGCACTTACTCCACAGGCCCTGGGAAGAGTTTATTTCTTGAACCCTCTGCTATCCTGGCTTGTGACCACATCACTCCAATCTCTGCCTCTCTGGTCACATGGTCTCCTCTGTACATCTCTTAAAAGAACATGTCTTTGGATGATGGGCCATCTCATCTCAGGATCCTTAATTACTCCTGCAAAAACACTTTTTCCAAATAAGGTCATATTCATAGTTCTCAGGGGTACAGACATGGACATATCTTTTTTTGGGGGGGGTGGGGATGGAGAGAAGAATATCCTTCAATCCACAATGGTTTTTTTCAATGGTTCTTTTCAATGATGCATTTAAGATCTAGAGTTCCTCTTGTTGCCTAATTATTTCCAGCTGCCTTCTCTGGAAGGGAAGAGAAATTACTGACTAAATGTAAGGTTTAAATGACTTAGCACATTTTCTTCATTTCTGCTCAGTAGTACTGCAACCAAGAAGAAAGATGGGGCCCCAAGGATTCTGGGGAGGGTTGTAGTTTGCTTCACAAACGCCCGTGGTTTGTGACTGGGGGTTCCTTTGGCCCAACACCAAATCTGACAAGGAAGTTCTTTGCCATTTCAAAATGAGTCTTAAAAATTGCAATTTTTTTTTTTTTTTTACTTACAGAGTGTAAAAAAAAAGTATACAAAAAGGGCGAGGGATTATAGGTTCAAAGAAATCCAAGATATAAATTAACCAATTGTGTACACTGTGACACAAATACCATTAACTGTTACCATGTAGGAGATATTTGAGGCAATCTGAACACTGATAGACTAAGGATTTTTTTTTAAAGATTTATTTATTTATGCATACAAGCTGGGGTACAGACCAGAGGCGTGGGGCAGCAAGAGGGTTCACCAGAGATAGAGTGGGGGTGCAGAACAGGCAGATCGACTGAAACACACTGCTGAAGGAAGCAGTGGGCGAGGCAGGAGAGGTTTGCCGCACCATGTGGGAATCTCCCTGGCCGGGCGTAGCTTCGCTGCTGTCGACAGCTCCACAGCGCAGCACCTGACAGTTGCGCCACCAGGGAGGCCCTAATTAAGGATGTTAAAGAATTACCACTACATTTCTTAGTTGTGATAATGGTATGTTGATTATGTTTAAAGAAAGAGCCCTTATCTTTTAGAAACAAATACTGAAATAGATAAAACTATATAATAATTTCATGTAATGTGTTTTGAAATATTCCAGCAGCAGAGGAAACCAGAAATAGAAACAGAGAGACTATGACTTTTTCATAGTGCTAGCTGGAGTATAGATAGAAATATGGATATTCATTGTTCTAGTCTCTCTGCTTGTATTTATTTTCCTTAATAAAAAGTTAGATAAAATTGAAAGCAACTTCAATTTTTACCCTGGGGAAAGAGATAAATTATAGTGACCCTATTCAGTAGGATACTATATACTTGTTAAAAAGAATAATTGTTTGCACTAGTACAGCACTCCCTTTGGGCCAGGCCTGTTCTAAGCATCTCTGCCATCCATGTAGAATGAAGCTGACTGACAAGTACTGACCCAGAAAGATGTCCAAGATATATTATCAAGTGAACACACACACACACACACACACTCACACACAGTGGACTTGAATTTCTGTAGCATAATCCCAATTTCATAAGTTGAAAGAATTATATATATTCACTCACATTGCTGGTAGGAATATAAAATTGTTTAGCTGATAGGAAAAATTGTGTGGTTCCTCAAAAAATTCAACACAGAGTTGCTCTATGATCTATCCCACTCCTAGTTGTATTCTCCAAAGAACTGGGAACAGGATTCAAACATATTGGTACACATTTGCCCACAGCAGCACTACTTAATAGCTACAACATTGGTGGAGGGTCTGTTTTATGTGTCAGTTTGGCTGGGCCACTTGACCAGATATTTTATCAAAAATTATTCTGGATGTTCCTGTGAGGATGTTTTTTGGGTAAGATTAACATTTAAATTGGTGGACCTTACAGAAAACAGATTGCCCTTTGTATATGGGTGGACCTATCCAGTCAGTTGAAGACCTTAGTAAGACAAAGACTGATCTCCCTTCAGGAAGAAGGAATTCTGCCAGTAGACTGGCTTTGGACTTGAGCTGCAACATCAACTTTTGTTTGGGTTTTTGAGTCTGCCAGTCTACCCAGCTAATACTGAATTTGCCAGCCTTTAAGGAATTGGCCAATTCCTTAAAAAAAACAAACAAACAAACAAAACCCTACACATACACAAACTTTCTATATACACACAGCTTGTAGATTCTATTTCTCTGGCGAACCCTAAAGTTCATCAGTAGATGAATGGATAAAGAATATGTAGTATATCCTTACCATAGAATATTATTCTGACATAAAAGGATGAGTGTTTGTTCCTATTACATTCTTCATGAACCTTAAAAACATTCTAATTGAAAGAAACCAGGTGGGAAAAGGTCACATCTTCTATGATTCCATTTGTGGGTAACATCCAGAATAGGTAAATTATAAAGACAGAAGGTATGCTGCAGGTCGGGGAGACCAGAAAGTGACATTTGAATGGGTTTCTTTTGGGGGTGATGGAAATGTTCAGGTCTAGATAGATGGGGTTTGTACAACTGTGTGCTACATGCTTCTAAAGACTGTTTAAATGGTTGATTCTGGGTTATGTAAAGTTAATTCTCTCCCTTACTGTGAGCTACTTCACCTCTTTAAGCTTCATTTCCTCATGTGTAATATGCTCATATTATCCGCATCATTCTAACCAGAGGGCAAAAGCGAGCTCATCAAGAAACATGCTTAGAACAGTGTACAAGAGTCCAAGGTAGAAGGTTTAGTTGATACTCCTGTCGTTAGCATCATTATATCCACCAATCTGTGACTAGCACTGCAGACGGGGGAATTCCCTTTCTGCCGTACACACGTCTGCATTGTTTGTCTTGCAAGAAGAAGGTAATAATTTAATCACAGATAAGGAACCTGCTTTAATGTATCGTAACACGACCTCAGCATGTCAAGGGGCTATGGTGGGTCTTTGGTTTGACGAAGCAAAGACGGTTTCATTGTCTAATAAACAAAGTGCCTGTCCCTTCAAGATAAAATTATATCACCTTTCTGAATCAATGCTCCTTTACATTGAATGTTTATGGGCAGAACTCTTGTGGCAGAACTGGTTGGGTGCCTTGTCAGTCCTGCGTTGCAAGAAGAGCAAGCAACTTTATTTAAGCACTGCTTTAGGGAGAAGCAGAGCAGGTTGGGCTTCACTAATCCCTGTCACTCCTGCTTCTCCCTCCTCTCAGGCCCCTCATCCTTCTCCTTCAGAGCCGGGCTTCTGAGATCAAGATTCTGAGGTTCTGTTTCTGTCTTCGCAGCATCCAGTCACCCTCCTTTTGATATGAGCACCCTGATTTCCTTGGGCGACCCATCTAGCCCTGAGTTTGGACCCTCTCTGAGGTGTGGGAGGATTTGGCTCCAACCCTCGGCTCTCCAAATAGACATGGGACCAGGGCTGGCAAATCAGAGCCTCCCAGCCGGCAGCCCCTCCTCTGTGATTGGCTCAGGCCTGGCAGGCAGGTCGCTTCAAAGGCTAGGGAGACAATGTCTTAGCAGGCAATGCTGTAACAAAATACCTTAGCCTGGGCCTCCCTGGTGGCGCAGGGTCTAAAGTCTCAGCTCTATAAAGCTACCGTCAACCACTGGGGCATGAGTTCGATCCCCGGCCAGGGAGATGACCCACAAGGCCCAGCAGACCTCTCTTGTCTCCCCGCTGCTCCCCTCAGCAGTGGATTTCAATGGATCTGCCTGTTTTGCTCCCCACTCTGTCTCTGATGAAGCCTTTCATCACCCCACACCTCTGGCCTACACCCCAGTTCTTGTATGCATAAATAAATAAATCTTAAAAAAATAAATCTTTAAAAAAAAACACATAGACTGGGTGGCTTATAAACAATAGAAATTGATTTCTCACAGTTCTAGCATCTGCACAGTCCAAGGTCAAAGTGCCAGTTTTCTGACACTGTCTATTCACTGTGTGTCATGTGGTCTGAGGGGGGAAGGAGCTCTCTGTGGGTCTCCTAACACCATTCATGAGGGCTCCGCTTTCAAGACCTCATCAAGTCCCAAGGACTCTACCTCCTAATCTCATCATCTTGGGTGTAGGATTTCAAAATATGAATTTGGGAAGGACACAGACTACCTATGTCAGCTGCTAAGCTAAGTTGTTTGCTAGAACTTTTGGAAAAGATAATATCTCTTTCTCCTGAGTGTCCCAGACTAGTAGAAAATAGCCCAAGAATTTGAGGGACTATGAAGAAAGCACAGAGCCGGAGCCAAGAGATGAAGAGATAGTCTGTTTTTTAAAAAACTCTTCAATTTGAAATAATTTCAAACTTACAGAAAAGGTGCGAGAATGCTATGAAGGACTCCCACACATTTACCCAAAACAAGCACGCATAAGCGCTTTCATGCTGGCTTTAAAATTCTCCAAGAGAGATAAATGTCATTTCATCTTTAGGATCCAGCTATGCCTGAAACTGGAATCTACTCCTGAATTCTTAAAATTTTTCTCATTAATTTTTTTTCCTAAGCCAGATTGAATATCAAAAACCCAAGAGAAAAGAGTAACTTGAAATGTATGAGAGAAAGGTGACAAAAACACTTTTCAGAAAAAGAATAAAAGCTTTCAATTTAATCAAAACTAACAGATGATGTATTTATTAGTTTTTTTTTTTAAATTATTTATTTATGCATACAAGACCTGGGATGTAGGCCAAAAGCGTGGAGGGGTGAGAGGATTCACCAGAGACAGAGTGGAGAGCAGAACAGGTGGATCTACTGAAATACACTGCTGAGGGGAGCAGCGGGGAGACAGGAGGGGTCTGCTGCGCCGTGTGGGTCAGCTTCCTGGTGGGCCATAGAACTTGTACTGCAGTGGCTGGTGATAGCTTCATGGTGCTGAGACTTAACCCTTTGCACCACCAGGGAGTCTCCCTATTTATTAATTTTGATGGTAACTCTGTAGCTTGAGAATAAACAGCTCAGCTCACTCGTGTGTGGACATCTCAAGCCACTGGTATGTTAAAGTTGCATGGATGTACATGTCTGATAATTTATTGCTAATATTAGAATATTAGAGTGTGACATTTTATTTACTTAAACAAATTAGCTTACTCCTATCATGTTTCTCTTTGGATCAGACCTTGTTTTAAGAATTCTAAAATGTCTTCTGGAGTAGGAGAGAAAAGGATCAAATGACAGCCCATTGAATCTGTCATAGTCATAGTAACCAACCTTACATCTTTATTGTAAGCAGTTGTGAAAGTGACATATTAAAAATAACAAATTTTATCATGCTTTATATCCTTGCTGTCATCGGCGGGGGTTATCAAACTGCAGATTTGTTTATGAGCTTGTGCTCTGGGAGGGCACAGCATCCATTGTGTCTGTCATCGGGTGGGGGAGAGGGGGACGTCGGGACCTCTGAGACAGAACAAGTCTTAAGAAACCCCTCTAAGATTGCCCTAGCCACCACCCTGTGTCCATCAGAGCTCATTTGAAAGTGGCGCTCCAATTCAAACTGGCTGAAGTCAAGATGGGAATGGCTGACTTTTATAACTGAAAGGTCTGGTTAAAGCTGATCTCAGATGTGACTGGAATCAGGGGCCAAATATCCCGCATCTCTCAATTCTGCTCTTTTTCCTCTGTGAGGACACATTGCAGCAATATGGCTGCTGCAATGACATTGGGTACCCTCTGAGATGCCAGTCGCGCAGCAAGGAGAGAGCCTCTGTTGTAGACGCGCCCTCCAAAGCGTGCTGGGATTCGTTCTGATCGACCTACACTGGGATCTATAAACTGTCACCTGCAAGTCGCCTCCCACCTTAGACCTGAGTCTCAGGCGCCACTTCTGCATGGGGCTGGGGCTCCGAAAGGCCCAGTCCAAGCACATGGGTAGGGTGCTGGGGGAGAAAGAAACCCTTCCAGACTAACATGGGCCTGTTACTGAGAGTGGATGCTAGAAAGGGAAGCCGTAAAGATCCGACCCACCCTAGGGCATCCCTGGTGGCGCAGCGGTTAAGCGCTGAGCTGTGGAGCTGTCAGCAGCTGTCGGCAGCTGTCAGCAGCGGCAACGCGAGTTCGACGCCCGGCTGGGGAGAATCCCACATGGTGCGGCAGACCCCTCCTGCCTCGCCCGCTGCTCCCCCCAGCAGTGTATTTCAGTTGATCTCCCTGTTCTGCTCCCCACTCTGTCTCTGGTGAACCCTCTCGCTGCCCCACGCCTCTGGCCTGTACCCCAGCTTGTATGTATAAATAAAAAATCTTTTAAAAAAAGAAAAAAGATCCAACCCACCCCAAAGAACCATTTTGAAAATGCCAGGAAAGAACAAGGTGAGAGAAAATGCTTAGTTGGGGGCCCACCCTACCCCAAGAGTGGAAAAACAAAACCCACGATTTCTTGGGCACCCAAAGGATGTTATGACAGAATATCACATGTGGTTTGAAGTCACCTCAATTTAAGGAGCCTGGGGAAAACTCATTCTCTCTGGTAGACGACTTCTCAGAAAGTGTCCGAATGCCCGCGTCCAGGCTTCCTCTGGATGACTGTCCTGCCCAGCACTTCCCCTCTTCTGTTAGCCAGAACTCACTTTTGCTCCCTTACTCCTGCTCTGCTTGCTAGATCCCAGGTTCTCCCTGTGATAAATGTCTGGCTTTCTGATAGTATCACTTAGAAACCAGGGCTGTAGTATAATAGAAAACCCTGTTACCTTGGTTTAAACAGATGGGGGAGGATTGTTTATCTTTCACAGAAGGAACACGGGGACCAGAGGGTGGGGAGCTGATAGTGCCCCAGGGTCAAGAGCTGCTGAGGTGTGTTCGTGATCCTTCTATCCAGATGCCCACATTATATCTAGATCTACTTATCAAATAAAAATATTCCTTGAAAAACACCTGATAGGATGACTGGACAATACTATCAGGAACACAGACTGTATATTTCCTGTCCAAAATCCTCAGCATCTGTACCTTGTTCTTGGGGTAGCCCCTCCTGGGGGCAAGGTGGCTGAACTACCTCCCTGTTTATTTTCATGTTCAGCCAGGAAGGGAGAAAGGTCAAGGCTTTCAAACTTTTATTAATATGAGGGCTTGCCTTTTTAATTTCAAAAGTGTCAAAAGATACATTTTTAAAAGAGGGAAAAACATATCCAATGACAAAATGAACATGCATCAAAGATTTTTATTTCACTTGTTAACTAGTAAGGGAATCAGTAAGATGTGAAAATCAATTCAAAGGAGAATTTTTTTTTCTTTTTTTATTATTCTTTATATTTTTTACATTATTGTGTATTCCCCGTGGGTTACCCACCACCAGTTCACCCGGGAACCGTCACCCTAGTCCCTTGTGCTCTTTTCTCCCCAGTTTTGAGCCCTTATCCTCTCTCTCTCCCTCGCTCAATGTCTTTCTCTTATTTGATTCCTCTATATTCCTGTTATAAGTGAAACCATTCGATATTTTTCTCTTTCTTTCTGGCTTATTTCTCTGAGCATGATCCCTCAAAGGAGAATTTTTAAAGCACACACACAGGCCTTCATAGCTACATACACAGGCAATCAGGAAAGCAGAAATAAATTTTCACAGAGATGGTAAACTAATCAACAGAGAAATGTAACTGGACCAGGTACAATTTATTTGCACTTCTATGGACAAGAGTCAACTGCATTATTTTCTTTCTACAATTTACAAAACGGTAAAATAACTCAAAGACAACAAAAGATGGCGATGCCCATTTAAAAATCTTTCCCAACGTTTCCCAACAGAAGGATCCACATCTTCATGGACCAGAATTCTGTCACATGATCACCTTCGCTGCAAGGGAGGCTAAGGGAGTCAGGTATCTTTAGCTCGAAGCCCTGCTATCTCGAGTGCAGTAGGCCTCCGTCTCAATTATACAGCCACTTGCTGTGTTAAGGGCACTAGATTATTTGACCATTTTTAGCGTGTGAGCATGAGGTTGGTTGTAGTGACATCTGTTGTTTTGGATACTTAAGCATCACTTCCTCTTCTGGTCATAGGACCAGGATGTTCCCTGTGCCCCCCGCCCCAACCAGCTCCAAGCAACTCCCGACTTGTCTAGTTACGGTGACTGATTTAGGGAGAGACACAACTGGAGTTCAGCTTAGCAAATTCAACTTTTGGACTGTCACTGGGACAAAACTGAGACTTACACAAGAAAGTATTAAGACTGGAAAGATGTTAAGTTCGCTTCCTAACAAAATTTGCTGCGCAAGCAGATCCCCATGTCCCTTGCAATAAGCCCACGGCCTCTCAAAGGGCCTGTGAGTCCCTGGTGAAAGCCATCTCAATATTTATTTAATACGTTGTTCCTCCTCTTAGTACCTGAGAGCCGCCAGGCTATGGCTTGTGCTGTGAAGGGCAGAGATGGGCCTCAATGCCAGTGGTGTCAGGCAGAGTCCACCAGAAAATAGAACCCCATCTAAGTACTTAGAGTACAGGGGAGTTGCACCCAAAGGGTTGATTACACAGGAAACGGGATTGTTGCAGAGTTAAACAGAGATGGTGAGGCAACCTTCAGGTGAGCAAAAAGAAGTTGCCACTTCTAGGCTAGAGACGCTCCAGAGAAGGGGTGATGTTACAGGAGCCCAGGGCCCAGGACCCCCTAAAATGCAAAGGCAGGTGACCAGAAGAGGGAATGATACTTAAGGGAGAACCAGCTACTGCCAGAGACACTGCTTAAGGTGGGATGTGGCAGCTGGAAAGGGGGTTGCCCATTGCTACCTCTTAGGGGCTAACCCTTGCTGGAAGTTTGGGTCCACAGAAGGCTGGAAATGCAAAGTGGAGCAGGAAAGGATGAGGAACAGAGCTGAAGCTGTTGGGCCTCATCCACAGGACTGACCACCTATCCAAATTCCATCACCTCGAAGATGCCCTTGATGTAAGATGGGCCACTGAGAAAGAAAAAAATTTGTGTACCGCTAAATGAAAAACGTTGCCAGGTAAACTGTGACATAAGGCTGGCCCCATCCACTGCAATGCAACTTGGTATGTTAAAATGTGAAAAATACACACCTTAAAACCAATAAAATATGCTATTAGCTGTGTGATCTTAAGCATATGTGACTTTCATCAAGTCACCCATTGAATTTACCAAGCGGACATTAAAAATAATACCTATTTCGGCCTCCCTGGTGGCGCAGCGGTTGGGCGCTGCACTGTGGAGCTGTCGGCAGCGGCCATGCGAGTTCGACACCCAGCCGGGGAGATTCCCACATGGCGTGGCAGACCTCTCCTGCCTCGCCCGCTGCTCCCCTCAGCAGTGTATTTCTTCTGATCCACCTGTTCTGCTCCCCGCTCTGTCTCTGGTGAACCCTCTCGCCGCCCCATGCCTCTGGCCTGTACCCCAGCTTGTATGTATAAATAAATAAATCTTTAAAAAAAAAAAACCTATTTCTTGGGATTTTTTGCAAGAAAGAAACCAGTGAACACGTTTAAGATGGTTCATTGATGATTGTAGGGATTTGATGTCTTCTTGGTCAGAAAATCCCGGTGCCTTGCACAGTGCCTGGTGCATAGTAGGAAGACTAGAAAGTTTTGTGGCACTAACTCACCGGGACTACGTCTCCCAACAGAGGAGGTTTGGGGAACAGAGCAGGAGGTGGGTATGGACACAGAAGCTATTATTGTTGGAATCAAACATGGTTGGGAACAAGATCTTCCCCTGATGCCAAGCAGAATGGACTCCTGTGAGTGTCAAGCAGAACTGCTCTTTTATTTAAGCTGTCCAAGTGGCGGGTACAGCCGCTGGTGGATACAATTAAGCCAAGTGGCTTCGCACTCCAGTTGCCAGGGAAACTGGAGGTCGTGGTGGGAATCCAGGGGGCAGGGGGTGGGAAGCTAGGTGGAGGATGAATAAAAATAGAAAAGAGCCACCATCGCCCCTGACAAAGCACCTTTTGGTCGTGATGTTCTTAACGTTCCCCGCGATAGCTCTGTGGGTTATGTCCCCCGCGTCACGAGTGGGACTCAGGCAGAGTGTGGGCAAGGATTTTCCCCAAAGGAACAGGCAGATGGAGGCCAAGTTCAGCCACACCGTGGGTGGGCACGGGAGGGAACACCGGAGACCGGAGAGATTAATTCCAATTTCCAGGACAAGGCACGCGGACGGGGATGAACACAGTCGTCAGGGTGGCGAGCTTGTGGATTAAGAGGAAAAACTGAAATAGGGTCGACGGGACTTTTCAAGACAATTTCAGCCACCTGAGGGTCGGGTGCTGAAATGAAACCAAACGCCCTTCCAACTGCAGTCACCCCGCGGGGGAGCGACTTAGCCAACAGGCTGGAGGTTAGTCAGAACTCCAGGATGCACCTCAGACAGTGAGGCGACGTCCCCCGGCCTCCTAAACCCGGAGTCACCGCGGACTCGGCGCGCGTCCCCGCGTTCCCGACCCGCGCCCTTTGAGGCGCGCGCAGACCCTCCGGCGCCGCGCTTTCCCACGGGTAACGAGCACCGCCTACCGGCAGGCAGCCACCTGCCGGCCTGGCCCCGCCCCCAGGGCCAACCGCGCATGCGCCCCGAGTCCCCCCGCCCTCGCCTCCAGGCTTCTCGCGACAGCCGCCCAGCGGCAGCCTGACTCTCGCGATAAAGGCTTATTGTCTCGCGGGACCGCGGCTGGCAGACGCGCTCTCGGACGGCCCTGGCCGGGGAAGAGGAGTCGCATGTGTCGCTTCTGCTGGCGGTAGTGGCGGGAGCGGAGGCGGCGGGGGCTGTGCGACCGCCTGGGTAAAGACTCCTGTGGCTCTGCCGCTTCCGACAGGCTCGTAGAGGAGCGTGGAGGAAGCCGAGATGCTGCCCGCCGGAAGGGGGCCGGGCCGGGCGTCTCCACACCCCCGCCCACATGGGCCCCTCGGGTGTCCCCGGGATTGCCCCCTCGCCTCAGATCGGCCCACCGCACGCCTGCCCACCCGGGTCGCCTCAGCGCTCGTACACTCTGCCGCCTCCTGGTTCTTCATTTCCTCTCCCCAGGCTCCGGTCTCCCCGCCCCCTCCCACTCCCATCCCCTTCCCTGACTCCGGTAACCCTCCCTTGGCCTTTAGCTGCTCCCGCACCGTGCGCGCTGGCCACCGCTGAGCCACCCCTTCTCGTGGGTTCTTCCAGATCCTTTTCGTCCAGTGGTTTTGTAGCCTGTCTCTCTTGCTGCAGTTTGCATCCCTTCCGGATCACCCCAGACCTTATGCCCGGTGTCTGCCGAAGTCATCCTCTCTCCCCGTCCTTTTCCCCCAATGCTTCCTCTTTCACCGGTCCCCCCTCGGCCCCCAGACGTCAGAAGCCATTTGCTGCCATTCTCGTTGTCACTGGCTTCCGTATAGCCCAGTGGACCTGGCAAACTGTGCCGGGAATGCTCATTTTTATAATGATATTCTAGATACATATATTTTGTAGTACACGTTATATATTAATGCATTTGAGATCCTGCAGTAATAAAAGATTGAAACAGATTTGGCCTGGGGGGGTGGGGGGATTTCTAGTGGGAGGGAGTAAGACTTCACCTGAATACTGCTTTTCTGGGGTCTGGGTCCAAAATAGCGAAGATGTGTTATTTTCCTTGCTTACAGGTTTGTGAGATGGCTGCTGACATTTCTGAATCCGGTGGGCATGACTGCAAAGGAGACTTGAGGAGCAATATCAAGTTAGACGCGGATTACCCACTTCGAGTCCTTTACTGTGGAGGCAAGTGTTGGGTGGCAGAATATGGCTTTTACTCACTGTATTGCGGGGTGTGGGGGGCAACTGAATGCCAAGATCATTTCACATTTGGTCCTGTTAATCTTTTTTTCATCTGTTTTTGTGCATTTAGTGAATCCTGAAACCGAAGGGGCAGAGTCTGGTGAGGAGGGAGGCAGGGTTAACAGATTTTCCCAAGCTGTGTCACTTGAGTCTTGCTCCTTAACCTGGAGATTACAATCCAGTTGGACTAGAGACATCCAAATAGATTATTTCAGTCTAATGTTACTTGCTCATCTAACTATTAAAGGAGGGCTTCTTGGATGATGTTGAATCTTAAGGAATGACAAGGGCAGAGTGAGAAAGTGGGGAAGGGCATCCAGATGGAGTGAACAACTTTGCAAGAGTTAATAAGCTTGAGCAGGTCTGGAGAAGTGAACAGCTTTGTTATCTGCGCACCACATAGGACCCAGGGTGTCAGTAAGGAGGGGGAGTTAAGGTTGGAGTGGGGGTAGCAGGGCAGTTGGAAAAGTCTTCTATTTGGATATATTAGATTGAGTCAGGATATCCCCTCCCTCCAGTTTTTCCTTTTTAGTAGAAAGGCATTTATGAATTGAAACTGCCCTAATTTTCTTAGCATCTTGGAAACTTTCAGAAAAAATTGAAGCTACTTGACAATAAAAGGACAAGTAAACCCTAATTTCTTTTAGTAAATATTTTTGAGCACTTCCTGTGTGCCTAGCAGTGTTTCGGGTGAGTAGTGAGTAAGTCAGGAAAGGCCTTTGTTCTCCTGGGCTTTAGATTTGGGGAGTGTAATAGAGACCTCATGTAGAATTTAAGTGATACAGAAGAACTGATGTTCAAAAATTGCACAAACTCACCATTTATTGAATATCTTTGATTAGTGTGCAGTACTTCAGTAAGAGAGTCGGATTGATTGGGTTTGTTGTGTACTGGTCTTATTTGGTTATATTCTTTACCTTTGGAGTCATGGGCTGTGGTTTGCGTCCTGACTGCAGTATTTATCAGCTGTGTGACCTTGTGCAAGTTGGCTAATTTTTCTAAAGCTTAGAGTTCTGTTTCTAAGGTCTGTAAAATTAGATAGTTCTATCTAGAGTCAGATGATTTGTATAAAGCAACTAACACAAGAACCTAGTTCAGTAGAATGTCAACTATTGTTAAAAAAAAATGCAATAGTCAAGTATGGTTTGTTCAGTCTTGTTTGTTAGGTATAATTAAGAGTTGATCCTATTATTTTGCATCTAAGACTCCGTATTTTATAAGCTGTGCCATAATTGTAGGTTCCACTAGGAAAGGAGACATACCAGTTAGATTGACGTGCCGTAATTAAAGATAAATCCTTAGAAAAATGGAATTAAAAAAGCATTGGAATTGATGAAATACAGTAGGATTCTTCTTTCTCAAGGAGCTTATGGTTTCTGGTTGTTGCTGGGCAATTGCTTAATTGGTGAGAATTTAGGGAATATTAAATGCTAAATTAGGTGGTACTGATACAAATTTGAAATAGGAGTTCAGGGGAGGAAGGGATCTTTGTTCAGAGGGGAATGGGAAGTTTCCAAGAAAGTGAGAAGCCTTAGGTAATAGGTAGAATTTCCAGGAAAAGGTAATGGAATTCATAAGAATGGTATGAAGGCAAGATGTAGCATGATGTCTGCAGGAGGAAGAAAGGGTTGGTAGGCGCACGATGCTGGTTGAAGTACAGAGAAACAAAGGCAGGTGGGCTGTGGCCCTTCCTAGGGCGACGTTTTGTCTTCAGGGTTGAGACTGCAAGCGCCGAAGTGCTCTGAGTCTGACTCCTAGATCAACCTCTGTGATCTACCTCAGTTCCCTTGTGGGAGCGGTAGAGCCTATCAGAGGCTGTCGAGAAGAATAAATCACACACAGAAAGTGTGTGACTTAATGTTTGACACTTGGTAAGTTCTCAGACTAGTAATAATTAGAATAATAATAATAAAAAGAGTTACTGAAAGTTAAATGTGAAGTTTAGCGTTGCTATAGTTCCCATCATCTCTGGGGAATGATTAGTTTTTGAGCAGGAAAACAACCAGGTGCCTAGAGAAGACTAATAAACTGTTACTCGGAGGAGGGAGAAAGGAAGAGGCCAGTCTGAACAGTCTGGGTTTGAGGTGAATGAGGTGAGCGGATGTCTTGCTCAGCGTGGGGGCCGCGGAAATGGAAGTAAGGGAGATTAATCAAAGAACACAAAATGTTTAATAATAAAAAAGGAAAAAGGTTCAGAAGTTAATTCCGTGAGAGAGTTGTCGGCGACGTGGGGGGTGTGGAGAACACCATTTTAAGTAATGCAGTTGCCAAGGGTTGGCTTTAGAGGTGGGTAGTTCTTCCAGTACAGTGAGTTTGAGTTTCTCCAAATGGAAGAATCCAAGAATGGTGAAATAGGCAGTAGAGAGATAAGGGAAATAGAAACCCTGCACTGTTAGCCACAGGCGGTGGTGTGAAGGTAGAAATAACATGAACTTTTGGGGGGTGGAGTGGGAAGGAGGGTAAGAAAAGTGGTGACCATAGCCAGAGGGTGCTAGGGGTGCACTTGGGCTGAGGTGAGAAGTAGGAAACGTGGTGAGAATGTCAGCCTGTAGGAATCCCCTGTCATTTTTCTGTGGTGATGAAGTATAACTGAGAGTATAAGAGAAACTGGTACATGCATTTTAACAAGATGCCCGGGTTATAGATCCCTGGTATATTTTACTTGTGAACATTTTAAATCCGTGAGAGTAAAGGCTAAGACCTGTTCCTGTGGCTTCCAGGGCAGCTCGTTGCTGCGGGAAGATGAGTATGTGCCTAAGAGTGACCCGTCGATAATGAGCACAGTCCCAAGCAAGCTTCCCCCTGATGAGAAGACAGTTTTATGCTTAGTTGAACAATGCAGTCACGAAGATGGGCTTCGACCGTGCCGTTGAGAGTCCTCCTAACACTACCGCTTTATGAGCTGTGTGGAGTGGCTCTGTTGGCCGGCTTGGTGACGTAGCGTCGGGGGTGCTGACCGTCCCTGTCCCGGTGACCGCCAGTTCACAGAGGCTGTGCAGAGCCTCAGTATCGCTGATGTAGGAGGCCCCGGCCTGAGCCGTGGAAGGATGTCGATAGCAGCCGCCCGCCTTTCCTAGGGCATGGCCGCGGAGGGGCAGGGTGCGGGAGAGGCTCGTGCCTCAGAGAAGAGCGGTTCCATCCCGTCGTGGGGCAGCACGAGGCTCCATGGAGGCAGCCACGGTGGAGCAGACTGGAGGACGGGGGCACTCGGCCGGGGTGGAGGGGGACGCGTGGTCTGCAGGCAGAGGAGCGCAGGAGAGGTGGGGAATGGAGGAGTGGCGAGCGTTCATGTTCGGTTGTGATGTGGGAGCCCCGAGCGGAGCAGCAGGAAATGGGCAGGCTCGTGGGCACTGCACTGTAGATAGTGGTGATGTGCGCCGTGCTGAAGCTTTGTGAGCAGACGTCTCGGGAAGATGAGTCTGGCAGCAGGATAAAATTGGAGGGAGGCAACTTTACTGTCCAGCTTGTAAGACTCTAGAGGGAATTAATGAGGGTTTAGATGAAGGTGGCGCAAAGTAGAAGGGAAGGTTGGGAAAGAGATGATGACGGTCAAATCAGCAGGATAAAGCCGTTAATCAGGTCTGAGTACAGGGAGAGGAAAGAAACACATCTATTCAAACTACTGACTAATGTCAGCCATTGCGCATCCTTGGCGTGCTGAGAAGGGGAAGCCGCGAGGAGAATCCCTGAGCGAGCAGAGAAAAACGGGAGAGTGAGGTGGGCACACGGCTGGCTGTCCCCCCCCCCCCCTTTTCACAGAGAAAGACGCACAGCTCGCGCACGCTGGTTTCGGCGCTCAGCTGCGGTCTCAGGGTTTCAGAGAGCGGCTTGAGTCTCCGTGCCTCGCGCATCTGCGTGTGCCAGGCGCTGTGCTCTGCATGAGATGAGTGAGACTCGTTATCTTTGAGAAGCCTGATGCCGAAGATACGTGCTCAGCGAGTTAGGGACCAAGTGAGCACAGACAGTTGATCAGCCTGTGGTGGGAGAAGAGGGAGAACCGGCCGCTTCTGCTTGGGAGAACTAAGTAAAAAAGAAAGTTAAAGCTTGTTGAGTAGCTTTTTGTTTGCCTATACTTACTTATTTAATCCTCACAGCAACTCAAGTATTATACACTGAAGTTTCTGGGTTGTGAAGTGGGATTTAAGCAAACTTATGACATCAGCTTCGAGGAACCCTCAGAAAGGCTTGCAGGGTGAGCAGGTGTTTGTTGCGTTTCGGCGGGGATGGAGGTCACTGTGGCTGGAGCGCCGGGGCCAGCAGCTGGGGCCAGAGATTTACAGCGAGCTGTTGTGACGTTCTTGTCGCTGGTCAGCTAATAACTGGAAGGAAGGGTGGGGGTGCCCGCAATGGGGTGGGACTGGCAGCAGAGCTCAAGCAGGAGACTTCGAAGTCCAAGTTCCTGGGGCTTAATGACACCAGGATTGTAGACTAGAAACCGGTTCGGAGGCATATCTGAGGAAAAATAAATAGGATTTAAATGATCGTAACTGTGAGTCTCTAGTCAGGAGTCTGGCGGTTGAGGAGTTATATAGTTCCACTGTTGGGCATGCTGTCCTTTGTTCCTCCTCTTTCTTTTTCTCTGTCTCTGAGTTAAATTGAAAATGATGGTTGGGGGCCTCCTTGGTGGCCTAATTAACACTTTGTGGTCCGCTCACGTATTAGTACATGTTTTTGTCACCAGTATCAGGTGGCCGCTCACGTATTAATACGTGTTCATCTAGTCTCCAGTTTTTTATGCCACGGTGGATTTATTTGGAACTATTAGGAGCTATTTCTTTGATCATACTCAGTCTAGAAGCTTTACACATTGTTTTGGTGAAAGCGTAAGGTGTTCTATGAGAGATATGACAGTTTTTTTATTATCCAGTAGTTCAGGAATTGTGTGTGTTTTATCGAATGCTTATACCATTCCTGCGGTGGCACAGAAAATGGCCGGCCCCAAGGGCTGGTAAACTTAAAGGGCACCGGCACACAAAGTGTTAAGTCTCAGTGCTGTCACCTCGAGCGCCTGCTGTTACCTCAGCAGGATGTCTCAGTAGACCCACCTGTTCTGCTCCCCACTCTGTCTCTGGTGCACTTGTCACCCCCTGCACCTCTGGCTTACACCCCCGTTCTTCTATGCACAAATAAATCTTTTTAAAAAAGAAAGTGGTTGACCCTTATATACTCTTTTCATTCTTTTCTGTCTTGAATTATACTAAAAAATTTCTAGGTGATGCCCCTGGCAAATGCCAGGCATGTTGTACTGAAAATGGGGAACAGAAACACACAATCCCCTTGTCACGGAACTTTCACATAATCACCATAGTATAAAATTAAAATGCCACAAAGAAAAGGCACGGGATGCTCTGATAGAATATAATTGTGAGATTTGACTTGGTCTTGTGCATCCGGGTTGCCTTTCTTGAGGCACTGATGATTGAGCCAGATCCCGAGGGTGAGTGGGCGTTTTGCCACTTGGAGTTGGAAGAATGTTTTGGACATAGGGAGCAGCACATGCAAAGTCCCTGTGGCCAGAGGGAGTATATAGCTCGTTTGAAGAACCAAAGGCAGGCCGGGGTAGTGGTAAGTTGACAGCAAAGAGGAATGTGGTGTGAAATGCAGCTGGAGAATTGCAGGGGCCAGCCCAGCAGAGCCTGATCAGGCCATAAACCTAAAGACTTTTAATGTGTGAGTTGACAAGATTGGTTTTGCATTTTGAAAGATGATACATGCATTGTGCTTTAGGAGGAGACCAGTTAGGAAGCTGGTGTAGCTGTTCAGGGAGACACTTGGGTGGTAGTAGTAGGATTCGGCGTGGGAGGAAAAAAAGGAGGATTACAGGACCTCCGGTGGCTTGGCTATAAGGAATGAGAAGGGAGGCTGGGAGATGACTTCCTCGGTTTCTGGACTTGAGTGGCAAGACTGTGATGAAGTGTTGTGCATGCTCGTTTTCTTTGATATGTGAATAGAGGGGAGCAAAAGTACATGTAGGCCAGTGGTGCTTAAGAATACAAAGGAAGGTCCTCCCTGGTGGCGCAGCAGTTAAGCGCTGTGCTGTGGAGCTGTAGGCACTGGCGATGTGAGTTCAACGCCCAGATGGGGAGATTCCCACATGGCGCGGCAGACCTCTCCTGCCTTGCCCGCTGCTCCCGTCAGCAGTGTATTTCCGTCGATCTGCCTGTGCTGCTCCCTACTCTGTCTCTGGTGAGCCCTCTCACCACCCCACGCCTCTGGCCTATATCCCAACTTGTATGCATAAATAAAGAAATCTTTTTTAAAAAATACAAAGGAAGTCTGGAACGAGGATGCCCCCAAATCCAGGTGTCTCTGGGGCTCCGGTGTGGAAGGAAGACTGCTTGTGCAGCAGCAGAGGGGCCCGCTCGGACGCTGCCGGGGTCTGCAGGTGTCCACACTGAGAGGGTGACCTCCGAGAGTGCCGGGGAAGAAAGAAGGGGTATGTGTTCATCCAGGATGGCGAACTAAGAAGGTGGTGAACGATGCCCCCCATATTTTTCTTGAGGCTCTGCCTTTCAAAATATCACTTACGTTTTAGAACTAATGTATGTAAAATGTACATTCTGATGAGGGATTTTGGTGACTATTGGCAGTAAAATTTATAATGGAAAATAGTGACATTTTTCAGGTAATTATTTGAGTGGCTATTTAGTCTTAGCTACAAAAAGGCAATTTTGATTTCATAGAACTCAAGAAACGATGACCAAAACCCAAACAAATCCTCAAAATTGGTTTGGACTCAAAAATTTACTGGTAAATATAGGTTAAGAAGACCATTAATTTAATACATCTATACATGTAGGAACTTGATTATAATTTCATGGACTATAATTAATAACTCATGGTGTTGATTTTGGCTGCCATCGTAACTAAGCCATATGGCAGAAGAGCTGTTTCTCCTCAGTCTTGAGGGCTCAGAAACAGTATTTGTGTTTGAGCTTATCTAGGATACTAGGTACTCGGTATTTCTGAATGAGTTTATAAGCTGTCTCTTTACAATTAACAATGAAGTACTTTTTTAATGGGTACAGAGAGTAAGTTTGGGATGAGAAAATTCTGGAGATGTATAGTGATAGTGGTGGATGTACTTAATGTCACTGACTGTAGACTTAAAAATAGTAAAAATGTAGAATTTAATGTTTATTTTATGGCAATAAAAATTACATTGTGAAATACGTATGTTAAAGTAGAAATTTACCACCAAGCAAAAGTCTGTTTTCCTACTTTTATAGTTTAGGCCGAAAGGACAAGGGGGCTGTTTTCAGCCGTCAGACATTTCATTTTGTCATAAATGAGGGTGAGTGTGAATGCCGGTCTTCTTGTGAATTAAACACTCTGTGGGTTCTAGCAGCTAAAGTTAGCAAAATACAGGTTATTTTTTAGGTAAAAAAAACGAAGACTAAAAGCGTCTAATATACTGCCATTTGTATACAAAGAGGATTGGAGAACACGTGCCTGTATATGTGTAGATATTTCTGGGAGTATAAATAATGCTTAGCAGTTGCATTTCAGGATTTCACTAATACTTTTTACTGTAAGCCCATTATAGTTTGTGCTTGCTTCCCTTTCAAAAAAGCTACCGATGAATAGTAAGTGGGACACCACTTGGCCAAATGCACTGTGTTCTGTTGACTCGGAGAAGACATGACTGTGAGACCCCCGTTGTGTTTTGTGTCGACAGAGAGAATGTGATGGTGCCTCACGGAGTGACGCCTCAGCCCTCCTGACACCTCACCCCTCCTAAGCTGGGTCCAAGAATCCGAGTTGATACTTTGTTAATGTTAATTTCTAAAAAAGATTATTTATGCTTGCAAGAGTTGGGGTGTGGACCAGAGGGGTGGGGGGAGGAGGTAGGTGGGTGAAAGGGTTCCCCAGAGACAGAGTGGGGAGCAGAACAGGCAGATCTACTGAAATACACTGCTGAGGGGAGCAGTGGGGAGGCAGGAGAGGTCTGCTGCGCCCTGTGGGGAGCTCCCTGACCAGGGATAGAACTTGTGTTGCAGTGGCTGCCGATAGCTTCATAGTGCTGAGACTTAACCCCTGCGCCACCAGGGAGACCCAGTTAATGTTGTTGGTTTTTTTTTTAGTCATGTTAGAATTAATGGAATATAATAAGAATGTAAATGTTCTTTTTTAATTTTTTTTAAATTTTTTTTACATACAAGCTGGGGTACAGGCCAGAGGCGTGGGGCGGCGAGAGGGTTCACCAGAGACAGAGTGGGCAGCAGAACAGGCAGATCAGAAATACACTGCTGAGGGGAGCAGCGGGCTAGGCAGGAGAGGTCTGCCGCACCATGTGGGATTCTCCCTGGCTGGGCATCGAACTCGCTTCGCCGCTGCCGCCAGCTCCACAACCCAGCGCTCAACCGCTGCGCCACCAGGGAGGCTCCTTAATTTTTTTTTAAGACTTATTTTTTTATGCATGCAAGCTGGGGTGCAGGCCAGAGGTGTGGGGCGGTGAGAGCGTTCACCAGAGACAGAATGGGGAGCAGAACAGGCAGAGTGACAGAAGTACAGTGCTGAGCGGAGCAGCGGGTGAGGCAGGAGAGGTCTGCCACGCCATGTGGAAATCTCCCCAGCAGGGCGTCGAACCTGCTGCACCATCAGGGAAGCCATTCTCTTGTTTTAAATGAGGGTATTTAGATGTACAGAATAATTTTAAAAATACTGCAGTGAACATCTGTGTATCTCCTCCATTGAACAATGAATGGTTCGGGGTTTTTGGATGTAGTTTCAGATTTACAGAAAGGTTGCAAGGATATAGTACCAGGAATCCTGGAATACCTTCTATCCAGATCCCACAGGTGTTAAGATTTTGCTGCATTTTCATTGTTTTTCTCTCAGCACTGCAGTGGTACCATTTTGTACTCTGCAGCCCATTGAGAGTTTCCTCAGGTATCCCAGTAGCATCCTTCATGGCAAAAGAAATCCAAGGTCACGTGTTGCATTCAGCTGACAGGCCTTTAGTTTCCTTTCACTTGGAACAATTTCTGAGTCCTCTTTTTTGAGCCATTGATATTTTGAACAGTATAAGCCAGTTATTTGTCGGCTGTCCCTCCCTTTGGGTTCGTCTGCTTTCTCCTGCTAGGGTTAGTTTATGAACTTTTGGCCCCAACACCACAAAAGAGATGTTACATTCAGTGCTTTGCACCAGCAGTAAGTTCTGTTTCTGGCAACAGAACTTTGATCATTTGGGTCAGAGATGTCTGCCAGTTTTCTCGGCTGTAAAGTTACTTTGTAATTGAAAAGCATCCTGTGATATACCCTGAGACCATCCATTTTGCTGGTGCTTGTCTTAATCAGTTATTGCCAGAGATGGCAAATAGTGACTTTCTGATTCCATCATTCCTACATTCGTCGGTTTTTTACTGTCGGTGATAACTTTCCTTCCACTTATTTCATCATTTATATCAGTGTGAGCTCATAGATTCTAATTCTTTACTTCATAGGTTTCAATCCTTTACTGTTATTATTTCCTTTGATGTTCAAATTGTCCCATATTAGGCCGGTGAACGCCCCTCTGGCTCCCTCCTGTGTCTTTTGACATGTCCTTGAATCACTCCTTGAATATCCTTTACTTTTGGCCCCAAAATACATCTCAGCCTCATCTTCTTTCCCTGTCCCTGCCCCAGAATTGGCCATTTGTCCAAGGAATAATAAAGAATGTTAAGAAACCAAGATTTGGATGAAATACTTAGCATATTGTTTTACTTCCCGCTCCAAAACTCTTAGGTTGTCAGGAAAGTCATGACTCATTTTTGCCTGAAAAACAGAAAATACACCATGCCTTTTCCAACAGCCGGTATATAGGTTTTTGTTAAATTCTTGAAAAGTAAGTTGCATACCAGTTCCTGAACACTTCAGGGTGCATCTCCAAAGAGTGAGCTTTTTTTCTACTTGAGAACCTTCCATAGGGTTATCTGATCATAATCCATGTCAGATTTTCTCTGTTTACCTAAAAGTGTCTTAATCCTTTTTTCTTTGGTAGATTTTAGTCAAGGGAGGTAAACTGCATTCCATGGATATCTCCTTACTCAATTTTTATCTAGAGTTCCCCCCCCCCCCCCCCGCCGCTTTTTAAAGATGATACAGTTAAATGTCTTTAGAAATGTCCCATAATCCTGATTAGTGTGGCTTTTTTTACAGTGTGCTTCTCCCATAAATTAAAAATTAGTTCTAGAGACTTGATAAGATTTGAGCTAAACATTTTTCTTAATTATAAGAAATACCTTACATAGATTGCATAGTTTGTGGACAACAGAAGTCTGCCTCTCACGGTCGTAGAGGCTGGCAAGTCCGAGGTCACGCCCCTGCAGGGTCAGAGACAGCAACTTGCTGTGTCCTCAGTGGTAGAAGGGGCTTGGGAGCTGTGGGGTCTCCTTCATAGGAACATTCTTTTTATGATCCCCTTCACGAGGACTCCAACTTCCTGGCCTAGCTCCCTCCCAGAGGCTGCTACCTCTGGGGTCTTTGAGGGGACACACACACTCAGGCAGATCTCATGGGTGATGTCCCTTTGTTCATATTGTCACAGCAGCGGATACGTGTCAGATTTTTCCACAAGTAGTGATGTGAAATTTGAAAGTGATTGCTGTAGATCTTTGTGTAAAAACTGCTTTACTCTTTGCAAATAGTAAGTGATCTGTGGAGGGAATTTGACTTTAAAAGCAAATAAAAAAAAGTAGCTTGGGGGCCTCCCTGGTGGCGCAGCAGTTAAGTGCTGCGCTGTGGAGCTGTCGCACCAGCGATGAGTTCGACTCCCAGCCAGGGAGATTCCCACATGGCGCAGCAGACGTCTCCTGCCTTGCCCGCTGCTCCCCTCAACAGTGTATTTCTGACGATTTGCCTGTTCTCCTCCCTACTCTGTCTCTGGTGAGCCCTCTCGCAGCCCCAAGTCTCTGGTCTATACCCCAGCTTGTATGCATAAATAAATCTTTAAAAAAAAATAGCTTGGAAGAGTTATTCAGACTTTTTTCACTGTATTCGAATTTTGCTGAACTGAGTATTACTTGAAAAGGTATACGAAGTTTTATAGTTTTAGTCTTTGCTCTAATGGTACCTAGCCCATAATTATATACCGAAAGTGGAGCTGGAAGCCTGTCTACTGGTTTTTGACATGTGGTAAGGATTGTCAAGCTCTGGTTGACCTGGGAGAGCTTTAGTGGGAGGAGCTGTAAACTTGAACTAAAGAGATGCCAGCCTCCAGTTTCCTGCTGCCACACCCCACCTTTGTCTCATTGCATGAGCTATTTCATCTATTCTAGAGCTCTGTGTCCATAAATAGTGATAGTGGGTTGAGAAGGCACGTCGCTTTCACCTGGCCGACACAGGTGCATTGCTGGTAAATGTTGTGTGATCTAATGAAGTGGTTCAGAGCATGAACTTCAGAGCCGACCAGGGTTCAGGTCCTGTTCTCCTAACCAATGCAAGTGGGCTACTTCTCGGAGTCTCATTTTCACCACCCGTGATGCGGCTGTGGTCGTTCTCGCCTTAGTGGGCTGCCCGCTCACCGCCGTGACTGTAGCGAGCAAGTGCCTGGTGGGCTTTGGGAACGGCTGCTGCTCCTGCTGTGTGCCACGCCGCTCCCACTCGTGTCAGGATATTGGGCACACTGCGCTCCGTCCTGCAGCATAAAAATACAAACAAAACAAGCAATAAGCAATAGAATTACAGTTAAAATGGGGAAACCCTTTGAGAAGCGCATGCAAGTTGTCCAGTGACAAGATTGGGCTGGTGTTCCCGCTGCCTTTACCACTTCATGATCTCGTGTGGCCTGACAGGAAGAAGAAAAGGGAAAGTATATTGCAAGGAAATGGTAGCAAAAGTGCTGCTGAAGTCCGTAAAGGTGTTAGTCTGGAAAAAAACGATTCGGTAAAGTATCAGAAGAAATAGCCAGCTCCGTAGTCTGGCTTTGCTGTGGGGGAACTGGGCCATCTTAGTTTTAACCCCGCTGAGCCGTAACATCTGCACGGTGCTGGTGAAGTTTCACATTCCACCCATCAACTGA
This sequence comes from Scalopus aquaticus, assembly GCA_004024925.1. Lineage (NCBI taxonomy): Eukaryota > Metazoa > Chordata > Mammalia > Eulipotyphla > Talpidae > Scalopus > Scalopus aquaticus. Next base: position 45,028 of record PVIJ01002222.1, on the reverse strand, counting down.
GACATTCTTTAGATTAAAAAAAATCAAGATAAAATCTCTGGTAACTATAGGTCTCTTATCTCAAGGGGGCGGCATGATGGGTGGCATTGAAAAGTGGTACAGAAAAGTTATAAGGAGAAATGAAACATTTTGTCAAGTATAAAGTAAAAGTTGTGGTGCGCATGTGTATTTAACTTTCATGTCTTTTTTCTCTCCACTTCCCCAGTCTGTTCATTACCAACAGAGGTAAGTCCTTTCAAAATTCTTTGTTTTTTAACTTTTGCACTGAGGTCATTGATTGTCAAGCTTGCTTGACAACTTCCTTTGCTTATTTATCATATTCTGTCATTTGCTGGAAACTTCAGACTTTTGTAGAAAACTTCAGTTTAGTATGATTTTATGGTCTTTATTTCTTTAGACTTTGAGTCACTTGTATACTTGACTTTGCAGTTTGGCGTTTGCATGGGACTCATGAATAGTCAGCTGGTAAAACAAGAGTAACCTTAAAGCCCAAATGTACACATGTGAGCAGAGGACAAAAGGCATAAATTGAACTATGGGTGAACCTTTCTGTTGTTAGGCTTCTAGCTCAGGCTCTGTGGGCAAGTCACAGAAGGAACGACACACCTGTTTGCTCAAAGCCAGATGCAGACACGCCTGTTGTTTGTAATGCCCCTTCTGTTTGAGAGAGGAACTAAGTGAGTGAGAAGGTGCCCGATCCTTTTTAATGTCTAACTTCTTCTGGGGTGTTTCCTGGTTGAATATAGTTTTCCTGTAACTCAGACATCCGGTAGCAGTAGTTAGCTTTATCATTCTTTACGTAACAAGGGAATGATTTTTAATTAAATAACATATTGGTTGATTGAAAATGTTCTGTTGTGACTCATTTTGTTCCTTTCACCTCCAGTACTGTGAATATATGCCTGATGTTGCTAAATGTAGACAATGGTTAGAGAAGAATTTTCCAAATGAGTTTGCAAAGCTTACTGTAGGTAAGAACTTCTCTTTTTTTTTTTTTTTTTTTTTTTTTAAAGATTTATTTATTTATACATACAGCTGGGGTACAGGCCAGAGGTGTGGAGTGGGGAGAGGCTTCACCAGAGACAGAGTGGGGAGCAGAACAGGCAGATCAGAAATGCACTGCTGAGGAGAGCAGCGGGCAAGGCAAGAGAAGTCTGCCGCACCATGTGGGATTCTCCCCGGCTGGGCGTCGAACCTGCATCGCTGCTGCCGACAGCTCCACAGCGCAGCGCTTAACCGCTGCGCCACCAGGGAGGCCCAGAACTTCTCTTTCTTTCATCATAACTTGTATACAGGAGACAACTGCACACAAGGCATTATCTTAAAGACATGAGAAAGTCTTCCTTTAGTGGGATATTGCAGAATTATAAACTATACCTATTAACTTCAAATAGAACTGTTTAAGTTCTTGGGTTAAAATTCCTTAATATAAAATCCTACACTGTTTTGTGTCTTAGGTTTGAGATGGGATAAAGCAAAGTATCAACTTTCTTATATAAAGAAGAATAAATGACTGAGGGGCAGATATATTTTCACTCATTCATTTTACAAGTTATTGTGAGCATACTGTATGCCACACACAATTGTAGGTGCTGAAGATAAAGCAGTAAACAAAAGATCTACTCTGTAAATGACGTTCTAGAATGAGAGACAAATCCAGTAAGTAAAAGGTGTAATGTGTTAAATTAGTGTTGGGGCCAGGAATGATTTATTCAAAGGAATGGCCTTTGAATAAAGACTTAAAGGCAGAATCAAAAAAGATAAACTTGTGCCATTCCTAGTAACGTGGATGGAGCTAGAAGGGATCATGTTCAGCAAAATAAGCCAGAAGGAAAAAGAAAAATATCGAATAGTTTCACTTACAGGAGGAATATAGGGGAACCAAATAAGAAATCAGGAGGAGAAGATAACAACAACAAAACAAAAACTAGCAGGCAGCCATAAATGAGAGACATTCAGCGAGGGAGGGGGAGGATAAGGGCTCAAAATGGGGGAGAAAAGAGCACAAGGGACTGTGGTGACGGTTCCCCGGGTGAACTGGTGGTGGGTAACCCACGGGGAACTCACAATAATTTTAAAAGATAATTTTTTTTTTTTAAAGACTTAAAGGAAGTAAGGGAGTGAGTCATTTGGGTTTCTAGAACATTCTAGGCTGGTGACACAGCAAGTACAAATGCCCTGAGGCAAAAAACTTCCCTGCATATTTTGGAAACAGCAAGGAGGCATTTGTGTCTGGATTGGATCTAAGCATGGGGAGGAGGGGAGGAGATGAGGCCAGAGAAGTGCTGGAAGAGGAGAGATCAGGAGGGGCTCTTGGAGGGCGCGAGCAGAAGGCAGAACTTCTGCTGTGCTTGAACGGCCACTCTTTGGCTGCCGTGGGAGAACAGACTGACAGGGCGTCCGACAGCAGAGCGGGGACAGCCAGGTGGGAGACACGGGGCGGTCAGGCGGTGACGGCACCTTGGGCCAGAATGGTAGCTGTGAGGGCAGGGAAGTGAGTTCTGGGTTTTGTAGAGGAGCTGGCTGGGTTTTCTGATGTGTTGAATGTCGAGTGTGAGAAAAAGGGCTTTTGGGATTTGGGCCCAAACAGCTAGAACAGAATTTCTGTCAGAGGTAAGGAAGACGACACAGGAACAGATTTCCTCAACTTGCTCAAACTGGTGAAAATGAAGGCCAAGGCAGGAAGAAGGGAAAGCCTGGTCTGGAACATGCCTCACAGCTCTGGCCGGTCCCGTCCTTCCGTGTGCTGCCTGCTTTTCAGATTTCTTCCATGAGGCTCGGACCCTGAAACTTGGATAAGGCTTTTCTGCATCGCACCTACGCTGCCACGCTCTGTCGTCAGCGGTTGGAGAGGCGCCTTCAGGCCGGGTGCTGCGGTCAGTCTGCAGGGCTGGCCCTCGGCATGAGTGTGACTTGGGAGGAAGGAAGGAAGCTTTTTTTATTCAGGACCCGAATTCCTGTTAGCAGGATTTGTATTTGGATATGAAACGTGACACGTGGTTTTTGCTCCTTCCATGTGGCTAAAATTCTCATCCTCACACGCGAAGACTTTGTTTTGCCTTCTGTCACTGTACATTTACCACAATGGCTTCAGAATTAGATGGGTAGGAATCTAGCAGTATAATCATTTGTCTTAATAAAGGTTATGCTCAGTTGTGGGTAAAATGGCTCAATAAGGTTAACGTGAGTATGAAATGATGGTAATACTTCTGGCTTTCCATTTTGCATCTAGAAAATTCACCCAGACAAGAAGCTGGAATTAATGAGGGTCAAGGAACAGCAGGGGAAGAGGAAGAGAAGAAAAAACAGAAAAGAGGTGAGGTCTAAATCCTTGATGTGGTTTCCACAAACGCCTCCCGCGGAGCAGTGGGGAGCAGCGCTCCCGGATGGACGGCCCCTCCCTCGCTGTCCCTCGTGTGCACACGAGGCCCACAGAACCCTGGTTCCCAGCATGCTGGGGCACAGTGGATCAGTAAATTGACCTAAGAGCACACGTCTAACTTGCCCTGTGTATATGTAAATCAGCCACCCAGCTAATAACTTAAAAGCTTTGTCACCTTATTAAAATGCCTGTGTGTTCTATTTAGTTAGCGTGAGGATATTTATAAAAGATTCTGTTCTCATGTCATCTGAGCGCGATTGTTTTCAGAGCTTTGTGTCTTCAGAAAAAGAATTCTCCCGAGTCCATGTCTGTCTTTGCCTCACCCTCCTCTCCCCGCTTAGCTGGATCCTTTGGTAAGACGCAGCTTCTCTCCTGTCTCGTTCACTACTCTCTCCTCAGTTCATCCTAATCTGACTTTCACGCCACTGAAACCCCTCTGATGTGTGTCACTCATGGCTCTATTGTGCTAAATGGTATGCGCGTGTGAGGCTTCCTCCTTGAGGTGTCGGGCTTTCCTCCTCCCTCATTGTCCGTCTCCAGCAAAACATTGTGGGTGTTCTCCAGGGTCCTGGCCCTCTTACCTCCTCGTTGTGCTGTTCTTGAAGGATTCCTCCACCTTGCTGTCTTATGCACGATCCCCAAGTCTGTCTCTCTAAACCTGGCCTTTGTCTCTAGACCAGAAGCGTGCATGGCCCACGGGCACCTCAGGCGCAGCACTTCCTAAGTGAACCAGTCGTGGCCATTCCTCTTGCCACTGCTTTGGTTTGGATTTTAATAACTGACTTCTGCTTGAACTGACGCAGCCTCCTCAGTGGCCTCTCTGCCAGCCTCTCTTGTCACAGACGTGCCCTCACACTGTGGGGTGAGCGTCCGCATAGCCACCCATGGCTTCTCCACAGCGTCAAGTCAGGCTCCAGAGCTTGATGCTGTAGTCCTGAGGGCTGCGTGAGCGTTTGCTTTTCTGGCCTCATTGCTGTATACCCATAAGCAGCCATCATCCAGACACGCACAGTTGTCGGACATGATGCGCCGCCTCTGCATTCATTCCCTTTCCCGGCACGTCTCTTCTTAGACTCTCCAGGCTTCCTCCTCCTCTCACCTGGACGATTCTTTACCCTGCAAGACCTCACTTCAGTGACACGCCCTCTTGGAATCCTCCTCTGTCATGGGTGTGCGCGTGTGTGTGCGTGCGTGAAAGCGTAGTATGTCAGATTGCTGTAATTATTTAATTTTTTTCTTCTCTCCCTTCTTGGAGGGTTGGGACTGTTTTCTGTTCATCTTTGGGCGCTCAGCCCTCAGTGCTGCGCTTGACATCGAGTCGGCACTTAATGGCTGCCCACTGAGCGAATACTCAGGAGTGTGTTTATGAGTTTTGTAAAAGAACTTTAGACATGAATAGTTGCCACCTTTTGAAAATTAAAATTAACAAATTTACAAATTAACAAATTTGAAGGCAGTATTTTCATTTAAGATGAAATAATTAATGCTGAACTCTTTAAAGGTGGAAGGGGTCAAATAAAACAAAAAAAGAAGACTGTACCACAAAAGGTTACGATAGCCAAAATTCCCAGAGCGAAGAAGAAATATGTAACGAGAGTATGTGGCCTTGCAACTTTTGGTGAGTTCGAGCTCCGCTGTGTTTAGAATATGTGAACTGTATTCTCTTTCTTTAATCTGATATCATGAAAATTTTAGAGGCCTTTTTTTTTTTTTTTTTTTTTTGCGAAGAAGATATAAAATGAGAGTGTACATTTCTAAGTCTAGCTTCCAAATCAAATTTGGAAGAAATTTCAAAATCTTTTGCAGTGAAGTCTGGTTTAACTCTTTCCTTTGCAGGATTCCTGCTAGGGCACATTTTTTTTTTTTTTTAGAGATCTTAGATTTTTTTTTTTTTAATATATATTTTTATTGTTATTTATGTCTTTTACATTTTGCATTCCCCTTGGGTAGCCCACCACCAATTCACCCGTGATCCATCTCCATGGTCCCTTGTGAGGGCACATTTTTTGTAGAAAGAGGAGGGCTAGACGAGACAGGTGGGTCCCACTGAAGCCGCCAGTGCCTCGCCTCTGTCCTCTGCAGGCTTGGTGGCCGACGGCCCCAGCATGGCCCATCCCCTCTGGGAATGACAGTAGAGAGTGAGGGAGGGTGGGTAGCTGCAGGATGTCCTACTTCAGAGCCCCCTTGGTTCCTGGAGGACTGGAATGCAACTGGGGCGAATAATGTAAAGCAGGGTTCCTTCGAGTGACCAGTCACACGAAGTCACATTATAAATGTCACGCTTGTTTCTTTGCTGTGAATTTTTCTTCTGTAAATAGGGATTCTTGGATGTGTGGATGTAATTAGAAATTCATATATTGCTGGTTGGGTTTGGTCTTACCCTGTGAGTTATAAACAGTACAGATGATGCTATTTTTCTGGATTGAGGCTTTCTCTGACCTAAAAGAAAAGTTGAATTGTTAAGAGCACCGCCTGTGGTGGTTTGTAATTGTTGTTCTAAAGGGGAGATGAATGTAAAGTATGAATTTAAAGTATAGATTAAATTTCAAAACAGAAAAATGCCTCCAAGGTACAATTCTAATTATAATGTTGCTGTTTCCTTTTTTAAAATAACAGAAATTGATCTTAAAGAAGCACAAAGATTTTTTGCTCAGAAATTCTCCTGTGGTGCCTCAGTAACAGGGGAGGATGAGATCATCATTCAGGGAGACTTTACAGATGACATCATTGATGTCATTCAGGAGAAATGGCCAGAGGTGAGTAGGTGGGTCGTGTGTGCGTGCAGGTGTGTGTGTGTGTGTGTGTGTGTGTGTGTGTGTGTGTGTAAATAAAGGTTTTCAGCAGGCTGCTTCATATTATTTGATAGCACAATTTACAAAGTTAATTATTTGTGTTTTACAGGTGGATGATGATAGCATTGAAGATCTTGGAGAAGTGAAGAAATGATGTTGAAAATTTGTCTGTATTTAATCATCTGAACTGAGAGTTGACATGGCCAAAGGGAGAGAGGCCTTTTAAAATATATATTTATCCTACAGTGAGACTGTGGACTGCCCTCGCCTTGGCATTTTCCCTGTTCTGTACAAGGCTGCTTGTTTTTTTTATTGCCAAAGTCTAATAAATAAAACAGGGGAGACTGTCATGCTTATGCATGAGATAGAATTTAGTCAAATAAAAAATTTTGATCATTTGGTACTGACTTTCTCTTTTTAACTTTTTATTTTTGGAAAAACACTGTAGACTTTTTGTGGAAAGCTTTCCTTTTGATTATTTTAAGATAATCGTGATTCAATCAAATCACGATTAAGCTGAGTGATACCATAAAGAATTTGGATTTGGCTTCAGCACCGGTAGTGACTGTCTCCTTGTGCTTTGGTGTGGTAGTTTTGAGATGCTTGAGCGTCTTCTAGGTTTGTGGTTCAGTTTGCTTCCTTGTTACCAACAAAGTCCACTTTGTGGGCACAGTAACACCCTGCTGGTAGGAGTTGTTCAGCTGTTCTGGAAATTGGTAAAGTATATTAAAAGCCTTAAATCATCTGCACTGTTTGACCCAGTAAGCCACCCCTTTGACATTATCCTAAAGAAACAACCAAGATTACTATCATTGTTCGGAATGGAAGCCCCTTCAGAGAGGTTGAAAGTCCTTGTTCTGGCTATAAATTATGAGAGTCCTTTGAAAATAGTATATACACCCACGTTCAATAGATAGTTTGGGAAATAACATTTGGAACATGATTTTCTCAGACACGGTGACAATGAATTGTAATAAATGCACTAAATGAGTTTAAGTTTGGTCTTTATAAAAGTCTTCCATCTTAAATTGCTATAAATATACGGCTTTAAGAAATATAGAACCCATTGTTTATTGCCATGCAGTTACAGTCCTGACTGGTTTTTAAAATAAAATTTAGGGGAAAATATGTAATAAAGAATTAAAATGAAAATCTGCATTAACTGTGACTTTTACTAAATAACGATTATCCGGTGAAGCAAATTTATCCAAGACCATTTGGTATGTGTTATGTCTGTGCTGTGGGTGCTGGGAGATCTCTGTACCTGTACCAACACCTGTGGCTTCGTGTAAAGATACTTGATGTTCACAGTTCTTTGCAAATGCAGTTCCAGCCATATACAACCAGCAATGGACGCTACTGCAGGAAAATGCAGGATTAAAATTGTCCTTGTGTATAACTGTGTGAATCTTTTCTTTCAACTGAAATTTAGAGTACAGCATAGTTTAATCTCCAGTTAGGATGTACTAATGTAGTTAGGTACATCCAATTAGGATGTACTATAATAGTTCAAGGAGTGACTTTACTCATACATTCTCTTCATATAAGTACATCAGTGGTTTCCCATGTCGTGTTTATCAAAAGAAGACTATACCCTCTAAATAGCCTTAGCTCACAAGGTGTGTGAGAGATTTGCAATGAGTAAGCCCAACAACGGGTTTGGGCCATAGACCTCCCTTCTTCCCAGTAGAAAATCTACATATGACTTTGAACACTCCCAAAACTTAATAACCTGCTCTTGACAGCCTGAAAACACAGTTGATGAATACTTTTTATATGGATTATGAACTATAACCTAGCAAGAAGACTTACTAAGAAAAACATAAGGATGAGAAAATATATTCACAGGACCACTGCATGAACACGCTAAGTTTACATCCTCTGTTTGCTAGGAAATCTGAGAGTCAACGGGCCTGCACGGTTCAAACCCATGTCATTGAAGGGTCAACTCTACGCTTTTGATATCTAGTATTTTATTGATTGAAAAAAAAAGCTGATGAGTGATTTTAAACTTAGTTACCACATAAAAGCCTTAGTAAGTGACCTGTAGCTTTAAGATCCAATCAATCCATGGTATCATTCTCGCTCTTAGTTTTCAAAGTTGATTAATTACTACTTTAAAGATGAATTCTACCTTTTAGAACCTGTTGTTTATTAAATTTCACTGGGAAGTTAGGTAGGAAAGCCAGAATGGGTGTTTAATTCTCCAGCTTGGATTAGACTGTAAAATCAGATGCAGTAGAGTTCTCACAGCTTTCCCAAGACCTCACTTTATGTCACTTAAAAATGTCTTCCCGGATTTTTTCCTGTTAATATCTGAGAGTAAACTTAAAATATTGAGGGGTTTTTTCCCCAGCTAGTCAGTCCTCTCACTAAGAATGAATATCAAATATTCAATTAGTATTTGCCAACCATAATTTCATCATGAGCCTCATTTCCTACTCTGTCCACACTTGCAGTGAGAGATGTGCATGTGGTTGCCAGGCAAGGAATGGCCTCGTAGGGCTTCGTAGGAAAAGGAGAAATCTTGTATGGTCAAATTTGAGAAGCATGTGAATTAAATAGCTCAATTCAAAAATGACGGGGCCTCCCTGGTGGCACAAGGGGTTAATTCTCAGCACTGAAGCTATAGAAGCCACTGTAGCATGAATTTGAACCCTGCCAGGAAGCTTCCCACATGACACAGCAGACCTCTCCTGCCTCCCCGCTGCTCCCCTCAACAGTGTCTTTTAGTCTATCTGCCTGTTCTGCTCCCCACTCGGTCTCTGGTGAATCTTCTCACCACCCCACACCTCTGACCTACACCCCAGCTCTTACATGCATAAATAAATCTTCTTTAAAAATAACATTCTACCATAACCCTTTTCATCTTTCTTATTCCACCACCAAGACTTACTGCATAGTCGTCTACTGATAAGACTCGTTTTTAACTAGTCAGAATTTTCTTTCTTAAGTTCTGAGACATTGTTTTGTTGGTTCTAAACATGAGTCTACCTTAGAATTTTCCTAATTTTAAGTTCTAAGACATTGTCTCATCGGTTCTAAACACGAGTCTACCCTAAGGAGGCGAGAGTCATCCACGGCAGTAAAACTTCAAGAGATTTTGATTTTCATGTTCTTCCCAAACTCAGATTATTTTATGAACACCGGGGTATGTTTTGCTAATTCACAGGCGAAAAGGAACGTTGTATTCCAAGGCCCTTGGTCATTGGTCTTACCAGTAAGGCCAGTTTATGGACTAGACAGTAGGGGACAGCAGCCACCCAGGCTGAGTGTAGGACCTGTTATTTGGGCAAGTCCATGAAGCGTGTGTGGGGGGGGGGGAGGGTGACGGCGCGTGAAAAGGCTTCAACCGAGAACTCGGCCTCTTGTGGCCAAGTGCCCAGGTGCTGGGGGCTGTGCAAGAGCCCCTGAAGTCCAGAAACCCTTTTCCCTTTCGTCCGCGATCCTGGGTGATCCTTGGCTTTGGGCAGCTCTCCACCCCCACCCGCCCGCGTCTGCCTCCGTCCCTCTCCCGGGGCGCAGGTTACAGGGAGCCCCCAGGTTCCTGTGGGGCGCGGGCACAGCCCCCCGAGGCCCCACCTGCCCGGGCGGCCCCAGCGTCGCGGCCGCCGACGCTTCATGGGTGTTCCCCGTTCACCGGGACCCCGGCGGGGGGCGGGGCGGGGGGGTCGCGCGGGCGCGGCGCGAGGTGTCGCGAGAGCGGCGCGGGTTGGCGGGCTCGGCGGGCGCGGGCCGGCGGTTGGCGGGGCTCGCGGGGTCGGGCGGGCGCGGGCGCGGGCGCGGGGCTCGGGGCTCGCCCCGCCGCTCCGGGCAGGCCCCTGTGGCCTGTGGACGGTGACGCTGCCCGCCGCGTCTTTGCCGGGGCGCGGAGGAAACACCCATGAAGCCGTCGGCGGCCTTCCTCGCCGCGGGGCGCCAGGTGAGCGCCCGCCCCGAGCGGCCGGGACCGCGCGGTCCCGTGAGCGGCCCCGCGGGGGAGCCGCCCCCTCAGCTTCACAGGGACGTGGGGTGCCCCCGGCGCCCCAGGGCGCGGCCAGGCGCCGCGGCCTCTCTTCGCACCCTCCCCCGCACCCCCGTGGGCCGCCCGGTGGGGGAGGAGCTTGGTCACTGTCCCCCAGAGTTTGCACTTGCCCGCATAGTGACGGGCTTGGCACGAGTGGGGCTCAGCGAGTGAGTGGGGCCCTCGGGTCCCCGCTGAGGAAAGCCTGGCTGGGGTTTCCCATTCGGCAGCTCACCCCGACTTTACTAAGGACAAGTCGGCTGCGTAGACCGAGGGGCCAAGGCTGCGTTTCTCAAGCACCGGTTTGTTAGGAAAAAGAAAGGGAGGAGACGTCTCCACAGACGCAGGCTGGCAGGGAGCCGGGGGGTACCCTTATCAGTGTTCTTTAGGGGTTCGTTCCTTCGTGGGATTTTGCCTGCTGTGGGATCTATAGCTTCTCAGGTTGTTACAGGGTAACCCCGATATAAATGGGGTGCCTGCCTGGGTTCTCACCCGTGCGCTTCAGTGATACTTAAAAGGCTCAACTGCAGACACACACAATAAAATTAATAAAAGGTTTATTTACAAAAAGGGAAAGGAAAAAAGATAAAGAATAAATTGGTGAATGCGTCCTACCAGTTCTGCTGAGCTAGAATCTTATCGCCCACTCAGGAAAAACTCTGGCAAATCCACACCACGGACAATAAGGGCCCTCCGACCCCCCAGGTCCGGTGTTTAAGTCCCCAAACCCCTCCTTAACTCCTCCCTCAGTCCTCAGCATCCTTCCTTCGGTGATGAGGCATTCTGGGATTCGTAGTCCCAGGTGTCTTGGCTCTCTCTGGCTTGAGGTGGGGGTGGGGTCCTGGGACACTCCCCTTTCCTGAGGACCCCCCTCTTGCAAGGTCGGGCTGGCTTCAGCTGTCATCGAGGCAGCTCTCCGCGTCCACTGCTGGTCTGTGCCTAAGGATTTTCCGTGGTCAGTTTGACCGCTCGTTAATCTCTGCCCCTCCTCGGGTTGCGGCCTTGGGAAGCTGCCATCCTAAGGTCTCTGCTCCCAGCCTCCCTCACTGGACATGCAGCTGTGTGCAGTAAAGTTTTATTTCTCAAAACACGCAGCGGGGGAGGCCTGGGGCTGCGTCTTCACTTGCAGCTGAGCCCCCCACCCTTGGTGTTCCTGGTGTAAGTGGCTTGAACTCTGCGCCGTGGCTTTGAATCCCGTTGAGGGAGCCCTTTGGTGAGGAGCGCCTGGTGGTCTCCCTGCCCCAACAGCTGGCTTGGGGACGTCCTTCCAGAATTTGTCACATGTAGCTTTGTCAGAGACTAGGTCTTGAGGGGGCCCCAACTTTTCCTTTGCACCACATCTTTTTGGCCTCACCCCCGCACTTGTGCGCTGGGCCTTTGTCTTTCCTGACCAGCTTTCTGGCCTCTTTCTTCCTGCCGTCCTTGCGTGGCATCGAGAAGCTGGGTGAGTGGAAGCTACCGGGCAGCCCCACTGGGATGTGGGGAAAAAGGAAGGAAAACAGTTCGTCAGGGGACACTTTTAGTTCTTTATTTCATAGCTGAGGACAGTACCACAAGTGGAAATGTGCTGTGCGTGTTTTGAGAAATAAAACTTTGCTAAATAAATGTCTAAAAGAATTCGTTAACTCGGTTGACTGAGTGCTTGCTGTGTGCCAGGTTCTCTGAAGCGTTCCATCTCCACGGCTCTAAGGAGATCAAGGCTGTTAGTGCCACTTTACAGGTGCAGAGACTGAGGCTCGGAGACAGTAACTTGCCCAAGGTTTCGAGCCAGTAAATGGCGGATCCTAGATTCATACTGAGGTCTCACCAGACTAGAACTTCGAAATGGTGTCTGCTAAAAAGGAGTCCATACGGTCTTCCTGTAGGTGGGAAAAGGGCAAATGCTTGTGTGAAAACAGGCCTTTCCAGAGCTGCGTGCTGAAGTATGCCAGGATGACATTTTTGGTCAACAATGAAAAGGAAAATTGAAACGTGGCAGAAAGTCTTGATAATGCCTCGCCACTGTGTGGATGGAGGTTACTGCCCCGTTTCTCTTAATGTAAGTTTGAAAACTTTCCTTACAAAATTCGGGCTTTATTTAGCATGTTGAATTTGAAGTTGTCAGAATATTAGACTGTCCTTGGTTGCAAGAGTGTGCATAGATGGGTAAGATGTTAGGAAAATTATTTACGCTTGAAAAACAGTCATTTCATGTTTTCCTGACTTGAGAACAGCTAAGGCAAGGCAAGGAATAATGTCAATCTGTACAAGGAGAGCGCTAACAGAAATGGGCTCGCCAAGAGTGTGTGTGTGTGTGTGTGTGTGTGTGTGTGTGTGTGTGACCAGAAGCAGCGCGCACCGTTGGCCTTAACGAGTGTAAATGTGTGTGAGTTTGATGCTGTGTTACTGACAGTGACTGAAACCTAGAATCGGTAGCGAAAGGAGGCATCATTACCTGGGAAGTGCGCGCTGGTTGATGAATGTTCTTGGTTCGCTTTATTTTGCTACCAAACCACTTCCGTGTTCAGAATGCCGAGCCGGAAGCTGAGCTCTCCACTATCGAGAAACAGCGGAAGGAGCTGCAGCTGCTCATTGGGGAGCTGAAGGACCGGGACAAAGAGCTCAACGACATGGTCGCCGTGCACCAGAGACAGCTGCTTTCCTGGGAGGAGGATCGGCAGAAAGTGTTGACTTTGGAAGAACGTTGCAGCAAACTGGAAGGTCAGCCACAGGTTGCGAGGCTCGGCTGGACTGCTGGTGCCGTGCTGGGCGCCCTTGGTCCTCTGCGCCAGCCTCTTGGACGGGCCTTTGGGGTCACCCACGTCAAACACGGATGCATTTAGAGTAGGGCAGTCGGAGCAGCGTGGATGGAACCGGAGGGGCTGATCTGAGCATAAGTCAGGAGAAAGACAAACACCAGATGATTTCACTGTTGGGTGGGCCGTGAGCAAAGCAACCGAACAGATAAAAACAAACCCTTGAAATCCGACGGCAGAACTGAAGCTTCCAGAAGTTGAGGGTAGGGGGTGGGGCCCCAGGTGGGGAGGGGACGCAGTGGACGCTGGTGGGGTTGTGGTGGTGGGCACGGTGTGAGAGCAGGCATCGGCGGAGGTGTGAGCCTGTGCCCTGAAATACAGTATTGTAAATCAAGGGTTGTTTTTTAAAAAATATTTATTTTTATTTATGCATACAAGAACTGGGGTATAGGCCAGAGGTGCAGGGGGTGAGAGGACTCACCAGAGACAGAATGGGAGGCAGAACAGGTGGAGGTACTGAAATACACTGCTGAGGGAAGCAGCAGAGAGACAGGAGAGGTCTGCTGCGCCAAGGGGGTCAGCTCCCTGGCTGGAGATGGAACTTAGGCCACAGCGGCTGGTGGTAGCTTGATAGCACTGAGATTTTAACCTCTGCGCCACCAGGGAGGTTCCATAAATCAAGGTTTATTAAAAAATTAAAATAAGCTATATTGCCAGCCACTGTGTGGCCTGAGTTCGATCCCCGGCCAGGGAGCTGACCCACAAGGCGCAGCAGACCTCTCCTGTCTCCCTGCTGCTCCCCTCAGCAGAGTATGTCAATAGATCAGCCTGTTCTGCTCCCCACTCTGTCTCTGGTGAGTCATCTCACTTCCCACACCTCTGGCCTAAACCCCAGTGCTTGCGTACATAAATAAAAATAAATCTTAAAAATAAATAAACTAAGATGCACCTGAAAGGCTAAAGAAAAATAAATAGGGGTAGAAAAGTACTTACCTGCTGAGAGGGCGCTCTGGGTAGGGCCCAGTGAGCCTGGAGTGGCAGGACCGCACCTGAAGGTCATCTAGAGTGAGACTGTAGAAAGGTGTCCAAGAACAGCCATTCCTCGTGAACTGAGTCCCAGATCTTTAACTTTGAACTCGACCTTAAGGGGGTCACCTTTTACATTCTAGCAGTCTCAGGAATGGCGTGCAAGCCTCTCTAGCCCTTCTCCATTAGCCCATGAGTTTGAAAGTCATGGGTGTGCGGCTGCAGCTCTGCCCACAGACAAGTTCTTTCCCGCAGGTGAACTACACAAAAGAACTGAAATCATCAGGTCACTCACAAAGAAGGTGAAAACCCTTGAATCTAATCAAATTGAGTGCCAGACGGCCCTGCAGAAGACTCAGCTCCAGCTTCAGGAAATGGTCCAAAAGGCAACCCATTCTTCGCTGCTCTCCGAAGACCTGGAGGTGGGTTTTCTGTGTGGATAAGCTTCACCAGCCCACACGTTTCACCTATTGAAAATGTCTACGTGAAACCATGCCTGCGTGTGTGCGTGGAAGTTTGTCCGTCCACCCATCAGCTTGCTCTGGTGTCGCCACTCTGTGGACCAGCTGCTGGCTCTGAGGTGAAGCTGCCTGAGAGCCCCAGCCCCCGGCTCGGGCTTTAGGGGCATCCACCATTTTATCAACAGTGGTTTGTTTGGGAAAATCTTCCTCAGAGCCTGAGACCAGTATATCAAGTTTTGGTAGCTTCAAATTATGCTTTCTAATAATTTTAAACTCCAGCCAGCCAATGTGAAGAGATCACAGTGTATGTGTCTTATACGCTGTGATAAATATCTGCACATTAGGTAGATATTTGGGAATAAGCTCTGTATCCGATTTTTCATTTCTTTTTTTCTTTTTAAAAGATTTATTTATTTATGCATACAAGCTGGGGTACAGGCCAGAGGCGTGGGGTGGTGAGAGAGTTCACCAGAGACCGAGTGGGGAGCAGAACAGGCAGATGGACAGAAACACACTGCTGAGGGGAGCAGCGGGCGAGGCAGGAGAGGTCTGCCGCGCCATGTGGGAATCTCCCGGGCCTCGAACTCGTGTTGCCGCTGCTGACAGCTCCAGAGCGCAGCGCTCAACCACTGCGCCACCAGGGAGGCCCGATTTTCCATTTCTAAGCGGTCACGCATCAGATATTTTCTGAGCTCACACTTCATGAGGGGCACAGGGAGAGCCGGCTGATTTGTTTGTTATAGCCTTTGATTTCTTGTTTCATAGTGAATTCAGTAGAGATCTTGGTAATAGAATGAGCCTTAATAATTCACAATAAGGGCCTCCCTGGGGGTGCAGGGATTAAAATCTCAGTGCTGTCAAGCTATCACCAGGCACTGTGACATGAGTTTGAACCTGGCCCGGGAGCTGACCCACAGGGCGCAGCAGACCTCTCCTATCTCACCCGCTGCTCCACTCAGCAGTGGATTTCAGTAGATCCGCCTTGTTCTGCTCCCTACTCTGTCTCTGGTGAGTCCTCTCACCCCTGTACCTCTGGCCTGCACCCCAGCTCTTGTATGCATAAATAAAAAAAATCTTTTTAAAAATAAAATACACAATAATAGTGTAGATTTTATTTTACTCTTTTTTTATAGATCATGACTATATAAAATAAGAACTAGTCTAGAATCAGTGGGTATGTTGAATTTTAAAAATGGAAGTGTACTAGTCAGCTCGACTGTCCTAAGAAAATACCATCGGCTGGGCCTTCAACAGCATGAGTGTCCTTCCTCATGCTTCTGGAGGCTGGAAGTTGGAGATGGGGTGCCGGGGTGTCTGGTGAACGTTCTCGCCTGGCCTGTCCCAGCCGCCCCCTTGGCCGTGTGTCCCAGGGAGGAGAGGGCAGGCAAGCTCCTTGGTGTCTGTCTTCATGCAGGGGCCACCTCACGACCTCCCGTAACCCTGGTTGTTCTGCAGAGGCCTCCTTCCAACACGACCCTGCGGGAGGTGAGGGCTTCAACAGGCATTTGGGGTGACTGCAGTTCAGTCCATAGCAGGAAGATAATCTTTTTTTAAAAAATAAACTATTTCTTAGAGCAGTTTTAGATTTACAGCAAAATTGAGTGTGTGCCCACGGCCTCCTGAGACCCCGCACTGCATGGTGCCGCCACATGCGTGATGTACCCACGCTGCCCTCAGCTCTGTCCCGAGTCTGCGCGAGGCTCGCCCGGGCGTGGTGCCACAGGGTCCGGCAGGCGTGTCCAGTTGTCGCCTGGTGTGGCGCAGCCGAGCCGCCGGATGGTCCTCACGCGCTCGCCCTTCCCTCCCCCAGCTCGAGGACCTGGCCGTCCTGCCCTCTCTGGCTGGTCTCCCCGAGGGCCGGCAGGTTCTCAGGTCGGCTTTGCACTCACATTTCCTCCCATTTTCTTTTTTAAAAGAAGATACTCTTCAAAAGCCTGGTGATTCTGTCTTTCCAACCAATAAAGACAGCATGTGTACAGCAATTTTATCAGCTATCGTTGTCGTTTAAAAACAACCTGCTAAGTGGAAATACCCCAAGATGAAATCCTTTCAACATAGTTTGTTTTTGTTTTTGTTTTTCAATGCACGGAAGTTCTCTAGTGCTGCTCTGTTTCGGCAAAGGGTATCTCTTAGTACTCTGGTTTTCATTCATGTTCTTCATTCTTGCCAACCTCAAATTACACATAAGAGGCATAAGGAAATAGACGTGACTACAAACTAGTCACTGCGATAATTCAGTGGGACAAGCCGGCTTGTTGTGGGGTCCTGGAGTTGACGGTGAAGTAGACGTTTCTCTCCCTCTGTGATGATGCTTACTCAGCCCTCTTCATACTAAAGTCAAACAGCAGAAGGAAGAGCAGACGTGTGAGCGGAGATTTTGACCGGTCACAGCACTAAGAGCTTTATGTGTTTCCTCGTAGGCTCGAAATGAAAATCTCAGCAACACGTTAGTGGAACTTTCTGCTCAGGTAGGACAGTTACAAGCTCGAGAACAGGCTCTCACTACAATGATAAAGCTGAAGGTAACTAAATAACCCCAGGCCAGGGTGCCCTGTAGCTTCTCCACATTCCTGATCTTGTGGGAGCCCCACAGCCGCCAGCCTGGGCTGCGTTGTTTCAATTCTTGTTTTAGAAATGGGGAAACATGTTTAAAGTGATGTCCCAGGGCCTCCCTGGTGCAGCGGTTGTTTCAGCACATCAAGCTATTGCCAGCCCCTGCAGCCTGAGTTCAATCCCCAGTCAGGGAATTTCCCACATGACGCAGCAGACCTCTTCTGTCTCTCCGCTGCTCCCTTCAGCAGAGTATTTCAGTAGATCCGCCTGTTCTGCTCCCCACTCGGTCTCTGGCGAATCCTCTCACCGCCCCCCCTCACCTCACCTCTGGCCCACACCCCAGTTTTTGTATGCATAAATAAAATAAAAATCTTTTTTTAAAAGATTTATTTATTTATGCATACAAGTTGGGGTACAGGCCAGAGGCGTGGGGTGGCGAGAGGGTTCACCAGAGACAGAGTGGGGAGCAGAACAGGCAAATCAGAAATACACTGCTGAGGGGAGCAGCGGGCGAGGCAGGAGAGGTCTGCCACACCATGTGGGAATCTCCCCGGCCGGGCGTCGAACTCACGTCGCCACTGCCGACAACTCCACAGCGCAGCGCTTAACCGCTGCGCCACCAGGGAGGCCCGATGTTCAGGTTTTTAACAAAGAGGAAAACCTAGTGGCCTGGCAGTGGCCAGCCTCGAACATGCGGCAAGCAGTGACTGACCAGTGACCCCGCTGCAGTGCTTGTGTTTGACCACTGGTCAGGGGACATGGGAACGTCAGTCTTCTGAGGTGATAAGGGTCAAGCTTCCTTAAAAGTGAGAGAGGGAGTGTTCAAGTCCACGACCTGTCTTCAGCAGGTAGTGACGGTGGGGTGGCTTCTGGGCAGACGCCCTGGCGGAGCTGGGGGCTGCACAGGTGTGCCCTTGTGTTCAGAGGGTGGGCGTGGGAGGCTGTGCTCCGGAGCCGGAGTCCACGTTCTGAGGAGAATGGGCTTCCCCACAAGGCTGTCCCCTCAGGGCTGACTTCTCAAAGGAGGAATAGGGGCCCAGGTCTGCTGTGTCCCCATATTTGGTGTCCCCAGCCCCGTTTTTCCCAGGCCTCGGGGGCCTGTGCAGACAGGGGTTTTCAGATCTTGCATCTGACGCTGCAGCAGAGTGGGCGGTGGGGGGACCTGCTCATGGCGCATTCCAGGGGCACATGGGGAGGAATTTTCACTTAATATTTTTGCACTTTTAGGTATTTTTGACTTGCTTTTTAAAACACACTATAATTAAAACAACCACCTCAATCACAAGAGGTTCTGGTCTGAGTAGGTTTGGGATGATGTCTTGGGGCCTGGTTTTAACAAGCTGAGAAGAAGGGGAAGAGGTGAGGGGGCCCGGGGCTTTATCTGTGACCCAGAGAGTAAGCCCCCCTCCAAGGGCTGCCCCCACACCTGTTGCCTCAGCGGTTGCTCAGGTGATGAAATCGTCTGGTTCCAAACTGCTGAGACAGGAAGGGTGGTCGGGCCCGGGCGGGGTGCTCGTGCACCTGTCTGGCTGCTTGGTGAGCGTGGGCCGCCCCCGCTGACTTGGCTTCTGGCACAGCCGTAAACGAGTCGATTCGCAACAAGGGCCTGAAATGTTTTGCGACCTCGCTAGATGTGATCTCGTCACGTCGGTTGGTTGGAGTTTAAAAGTCTCGTGTAACCGTTTTCAACTTTGGCTTTCAGGACAAAGACATTATCGAGGCAGTCAATCACATCTCAGACTGCTCGGGCAAGTTCAAGCTGCTGGAGCACGCCCTGCGCGACGCCAAGATGGCCGAGACCTGCATCGTGAAGGAGAAGCAGGACTACAAGCAGAAGCTGAAGGCCCTCAAAATCGAAGTCAGCAAACTGAAAGGTGAGGACCGGGCCGCGCTTCTCCCCGGGCCTCCCTGGTGGGCCGAGAGCGGGTCAGTGCTGGCCTCAGTCTCGTGGCCCGTGGGCACGTAACCCGCGTCCCCTGTACGCGGCACGCCCACCTTGGTCGGGGCGGCTGTACCGTTGGCATTGGCAACGGGCGCTCCGCGGCCTGGCGTGGCCGTGAGCGCACATTGATCTCGCGGATCTGCGGTCAGGTGAGAGCTGGCTGACCTCGGGGCCGGCCGCTTGTGTGGGCATCTCCGCCTCATGAGTGCCTCGTCCCCTCGCCGAGAGGCCGCCGTGGCCACCCATGGAAGGCAGAGCTCAGGAGAAACAGGAACACAGGGCAGTCGGGCAGTGGGGACCCGGCGCCCCGCCCATTGCGGGAAGAATGAGACTCCACGGTGGAGGGCGGGGTCGCCGCTGCCAGCACAGGCTGCTGCGGGGGCTTTGGGCCACGTTTTGTTTTTGAAAATTCCTTTTGGGTTCTCCTCCTCCCCCTCCTCACAGCAGCCCCTGACCGAGGCCTTGCCCAGCAGTCTCGCAGCTTCAGAGCAGGGAAGGCCAGGGCGCTGGCTAGGCGGCTGCTGTGCGTGTGAGCGGGTCTGGGGCAGGAAGCCCCAGATCTGGCCGCAGGGCCCACTTTCCTGCCCCCGGAAGGGGCGCTACCCCGCTGTCCGCAGGTGCCCGGGAGGCAGTGAGCGGCGTCGCTGGGCGTGTGGCGTGAGCTGTCTGGAGAGACTTCCTGTGTGCCCTGGGCGGCGCCGCTGCCTCCTGCCGCGGGAGGCCCTTCACCCTGCGCTGGTCTTGACGTTTAGTTTGAAGGACTCAGCGTCTCAGACTCTTGTTCTCAGGCTGCCCGATATGTGGAAAATCGTAGGGCTCTGTCTCCACTTGTAGCCTCAAGTGAAGCGGGGGCGGGGGTCTGCTCAAATCTCGGGATCGCAGAGCGCCAGGGTGCGTGCAGGGCTCCAGTGAATGTTTGCCAGCCCGTCTGCACACAGAGTTAAGATGTGCAAGTGAGAAGTCTGTAAAATCGTATGCTGTGTTTTACAAATTCAGTACTTGTTTAGAACGTGCGCCCCCCAGGGAAGTGGACAGCGGGCTGGAGAATAGCCGGGAGAGGCCAGGCAGGCAGTGGAGCACGGGGGGGCCTGGGACGGCCCCTTGGAGGAGGTCACATCGGAGCAGGGGCTTCAGTGGTGGGAAGAACTAGTGGCCTGAAGCGCTGGGCCAGGAACGCTGCGGGCAGAAGGAACAGCAAATACAAAAGCCCGGGTGGTTTTGAGGCTGGGACGTGTTCCAGGAACAGCAGGAAAGAAGGGGTGATGGGCAGGGCCAGGGCGTGGGCTGGGGCTCTGGGCTGGGGGCGGGAGGTGCTTGCTGCGGTGGGCACAGGAGCAGGCCTGCTGCTCAGAGGTCACGCTGCGTGTCCTGCGGGCGCCGTGGCGGGGCCGTCGCCGGAGACAGCGAGCGAGAGGCTGGCTGCAGGCCTGCCTGGCGTCGCCCAGCAGCGCTTCCTGGCCCGGGAGGACGCGGGGACATGGGCGTGCAGAGCGTGTGTTCTCCCAGCAACTGCTATTTATCTGAGGACCTTTTTTTCCCCTTCTGTTTGCCAAGAGGACCTCAATGAAAAAACAACAGAAAACAATGACCAGCGAGAAGAGATCATTCGCCTCAAGCAAGAGAAAAGTTGCCTGCACGATGAATTGGTTTTTACTGGTAAAAATAGACAGTTCATTTAAGCGATTGACTAGTTACGTGTAGAAAACCCCACAACAGCACTTGGTTTTCCTCTAACCCCCTTAGAGGGCAGGGGCGGGCTGGGCTGGGTGGGGACTGGACTTCTCGCTCAGCGCAAATCCTGGGGCTTGATCCAGAAAGAGAGGGTGTAACGAGACGAGAAAGGGGGTGCTTGTGATTTTGCAAATGGATGAAGACCGGGGTCAGCGAGTTTCCGGCTTGCGTGTGGATCTCCTTGTGATGGCTGCAGCTGAAAGCTGCTGCCCCGTGTTTGTTGTGGCAGCAGTGCCCTAAGTGATACTGTTGGGGTGGAGTGTGTGATGCAGTGTTTGCCTGCAGCCCCTCCTGATAAGCATGGACACGCACCCCCTCCCAGCCTCGCCCCCGGGCTTTGTCTCCCGCTGCTTGGTGTGCCCTCGTTTCCGCTAGTGAACACCTCTCCTTTCTCCACTCCCGGGGGAGAATCACTGGTTTAAACGTCTTGCGTCTCTCCCTGCCAGCCAGGATTTCATTACCCTTTCATGGAGTTTCATAGACTTGGAGGTACGGTCCCAAAGAGAGCACTAAACTAGCCCCGACTCGGGCTCGCCCTCTGTGCCCTTGTTCCCAGAGAGAGCTTGCCCCTCTGTGAATGGGAAACTGCAGTGGTGTGTGAAATTTTTTCACAGAATGGAGTTCTGCAGTACACATGATTAAAGATTTGGGGGAAATACTGCTTTTCTACCACTAGGGGCCACTCTTTCCATTAGTTGGAGGCCTGGTATGTCTAACGCCATCTACTAAGGACAGGGCTTGTTCACAGCCCTGCAGCCGAACTCCAGCCATCCCGAGTCCGCATTATATGCCGGGTGTGCTGCTGTTGCTAAGAAATGCGTCGGCGGCGAAGGACTGGGAGCCAGCAGATGCGTGACGCGGGGGGAGCAGCGAGGGTCCCAGGCGGTTCTAGCAGCCCCTCCCTGTGGGCCCTTCCCAAACTCAGAGGCCTCTCCTGTGTCCCTCGGTGGGTGCGTGGATGTGCTAGCTGATATGGTAAATCCATTTCGTGAAATAATTTTATCATTTCTTACACATCTTTTCCACTGAAGGACAATCTCATACCACTGTCTCAACAGTTTTTTATGTTTAAATTATTATAAAAGTAAATTAAGGTGACAATTTTAGAAGGCCGATGGCCGGGTAACATGCTGTCAAGGTGCTGTGGCTGAAAGTTAGCATTTCTGTTTGAAGTTGGAAGATGTCTTAAGAATGGCTTTTCATTTCAGTTCAAAACTTTTTTCCTCTTGTGGAAGATGACATTCTTTGCACAGGCTTACCACCGGGCTGCGTGTCTGTTCACGCTGGTGGTACAGAGTTTGCCCTTGAAGCGGTGATGCCAGTTTTTGTTTCTGTGGCCCTGACCGTCCAGTGCTTGAGTCTCCTGAGACTGCAGGCCTTGCCCAGGCCCCGGGCAGCCGGGTGTGCAGAGTCTGGCGGGACTGGCGGGGTCCTGGCCACCTGCGGTCTTTCTTGCGCTGTCTCAGCCGGGCTCCCCGCCTCTCATCTGTGGCAACCTGTGAAAATGGGCAGACCCCGCCACTTGATCTGGCAGGTAAACCCAGCCGCCTAGAAAAGCATCTGAAGCATCTGTTCTGGGGAGTCGCCTCTTCCCCAACAGTGGATGGTTCTGATGTCAGAGATTGTTTCCCTGGGGCAGTCCCCTTGAGGGCCAGGTGAGGCAGTTGGCTTTTGTTCAACGCAGTTTGGGGGGCATGGTGGCCCCTGGAAGCCTCTCCTTTCCCACTGTCTCCTCTGTGTGAGAGCTGAATTCACATAAACAGTGCAGGCCGACCGCACTGACGTGCGTCTGTGACTCGTCCTCTCGCCTGATGCGAAGAGCCCGACACTGAGGAGAGAGACGGGGTCATGCCTGGCACCGTGGCTCCCCTGTGCTCCTCTGCAGGGTTTCGACTCTCCCCAGGGGTCCCCTTTGACAGCCAGAAGCTACGGCCCACAGGGAGGCCGGGGCGCTGCACCTCTCCCCTCTGCCCACACGCTGCGGGGCTTGGAGCTGCACACGCTCGTGCCCGGGACACTTCTTGGGATGACCCCTGTGGGAAGTGGTCACAGGTGTTTTCATCCACGAGAAAAAGGACACAGGAAAAGGGGGTTTTCTGAAAGGACCATAGAGTGGTCGTTTTTATTTTGACTACACCAGATTTACTTAGAATCGATTCATGTAGTTAGAGGATTGTTTTACACATTTAGTTTGAATCTCTGATACTGGCTTTTGAAGTGACGTATTTATTGTCGACATCTCTCTTCTGTGTGAATCAAATTAGTTCTTCTTGAGCGTGTTACTAATACTCTCTCCTGGTGCAAGTCCTCGTGCAAGGCCCTTTCCTGTGTGTGGACTCTGCGTGTTCAGGCTCTCACACGGCTGTTGGGAGCTTGGTCTCCTGTACCCCAGTTCTGGTCATACCAGCGTCCATGTTGGCACAGAATGGTTTTGGTCTCTAAAGGAATGAAGATTTAAAAAAGAAAAGACGTCCCTGTCCAGTCCGTTCTGCACTAAGAAATTGAATGTGTGACTATGTATGTCATAGAGAATTCTGAATTTTAATTACCTGTCGTGTAAAAAGAATTTTCAAGAGGTAGAAAGTCTTTAAAAGGAAACTGGGCTTTTATTAAAATGGACAGACAGTTGGGTTGTCAGTGGGAATGTCCGAGGCGCTTCTCCCGTCCGGACATGGGGCACCCCGCCAGGGCCTGGCTGCGTGGTCTCGGCAGACCGGCTCGCGGCCTGGTCAGAACAGTGATTTCCTTGTCCCATGTAACGTTACCAGTTTTTCTGTTGATAAAGGTAATGTGTTTGGACTTTTACAATGAGAATGTGTTCGTAAGTTGCCCGTGTGATGTCAAGAAACTTTAAAGTAGTAGGTATTCATATTAGGCATCTAGAAATCAACCCCTTCCCCAAAAAATATCAAGAAGAATAATTGCCATTCCTCCTACCATCCAAAAATAAATCCTTTAATACTCAGTTCACTTGCACTCAGACTTCTCCGTGCACATGTACGTGCAAACACACACGCTGATGGTGTGTGCGAGAGAGCCGGTGCGATTTTGAATCCTTTTCTGACCCCACATTAATCATGCTGTGAAAGATTTCCATTTGTTGAAGGACTGGACCTAGTCAGAATCACAGACTAAAGCTTCTCCCAGAGTCCACTTTGCAATTTTTAAATTCAGAGATGAGGGGGATATTCTTAGAAATTTTTGGAAATGAAAAGGTTTGAGTTGCCATAGCTGATGAAAAATATTTTAATGACATCTGTTCTTAAATAGCAGAGAGAGAAAAGAGGAAAGATGAGTTACTTGACATGGCAAAGTCGAAGCAAGAGCGCACAAATGCAGAACTGCACAACCTCAGACAGGTACGTGCCAGGCCCCTGCTGTAGCCGCTTGTCAGCAGACTCCAAACTAGGAGAGGGCTCGCCCATTGGCTTTGTTTGTGCTGCTTTTGGATCCTAACTACATTAAGGTGTGTCATAGTGAGCACAGCAGACACGGTCTCCATGATGTTCGTTCAAAGCTGAGAGACTAGTTGAACTAATAGGTGTTGGCACCAACGTGGGGGAATAAGAGCTGACGTCTTTAGCGCAGTTCTCTAGTGACCAGCAGGCCTGGCTTCTTAGCATTTGAAACGGCCTAGTTGTTGGCCTGGTTGGTTGGTTGTTCATGTTATATTGATCCTCCAATGTCTGTGCAGATTTACGTAAAGCAACAGAGCGATCTGCAGTTCCTTAATTTCAACATGGAAAATTCTCAGGAACTAGTACAGACCTATGACTCAAAGGTGGAGGGAGCAAAGGCTTTGGAATCCAGGTAATCTCAGCGAGATGCTGTTAATACCATCTTGTGTGTCATTCCATTGTTCTGTCAATATTCATTGCCATGGCCAGTACCTGCTACCATTCCCAGTACAGGAGGGAATGAATATATGTGCGCTAATAGTTGTTATAACCCTGGGCTGTGGTGCTAAGCCCTGGTCTTAGATGTGTAGGCGTGTCCCCAATTTAGCCACGACAAGGACTTTCATTAAGCATCATGTGATGATCGTTCGTTTAATGATCACTGCTGAGGTGAATCCTTCGCTCAGCATGTAGCAGGGCTTAAGGCCCTGGGTGAGGAATAGGGGGTAATGACACAGGCCCTGGCACTTGCCCCACAGAACAGTAGGATTTCGGCTCCCTCTCAAGGTGACTGCTCTTGCCTTCATTTTACCCTACAACAGGAGACAGCTTTCCTCCCCTACAATAAGCCCTGTGTGACTTATATTGGTTTCTGTAAAATTAAAATATAAATAGACGAGCAGTGGTTTAATTTAACAAGCCTCTAGCTGTTCTGCAGTTAAATTTAGTCTGCTTCTCTAAGGTGGCTGAAAAGGATGGGGCAGGTCCCCTCAGAGGCTGCGGGGCTTGGCCTTCAGAAGGCCGTGACCAGTAGCCACGGGGCGGGTGGCAGGCGCTGCACCTCAAAGGCTGCAGATAGTGTAGGGGCTCAGCACGCTGCTCCCAGCTCCTGGTCCACTTCTCTCTGGAGGCTGCTGCTGCTGCAAGAAATCAAACCAGCTCAGATGCCAGGAGGCTGCTGGGCTAAGTGGGTGGAGGTTGTTACTTCAGTTGAGGAATTGCTTATCCCATTGGGAGGGGTGGGGGCCAGTGAGTTTTCCGAGGGCTCAGAACTCAGCACACAGGTCAGAAGGCCTGAACACATGTGACGGGAAAACCTTCAAAGACAGTCCCTCAGAGGCTCGCCCCATGGCTGCAGCGATTTTTATTTTACACATGGCATCATTTTGCGTTAGCTCAGCTTTCAACATGTAGCTCCAGAAATGCCCAACAGACACGTGAGGGAGCCGTGGGTGCAGGGCAGACGCACCAGCACCTGCTCCTCCATCTTGGGGCCTTGACCGCCCCCCTCCCTGCCACCCGTCACATCTGCCCCACTTCCCTTGGGAAGAGGAGGAGCCGCTCAGCCAGCAAATACTTAGGAGGCCCCGAGGCGCTGAGGGCGGAACCGGGTGCAGGAGGCTCCAGGCGGCCTGGCACACTGGCCTGAGTCTGCTGAGGAGACGAGGCCGGGCTTGGCAGGGTTGGGGAGCACGTTGTCGTGCTCCCCACTTGCTGTGCGGTTAGTTGGAAGCGTTTACAGTAGTTCACGCTGGAGCCCAAGGGGTGCGGTGGGGGTCTGTTCGGGAGGGGCAGGACTGTGGGTGTGTGGGGGAGAGACTTCTGGAGGCGGGCCCCGAAGAAGAGGGGATCCAGTGCCTTCCGTTTCACGTTACATAAGTGGGTCTCACCAGGATTTAACTTGTCTAATGGGGTTTGGCGAAGTATCTAGGATGACAGTGGGTGTATCTTTTAACATCTGTTTTTTGTCCTCCACTGTAGCAGAGACATGTGTTTATCAGACCTGGAAAATATCCACCCGAAAGTCGATGTTAAGAGGGAGAAAAATCACAAGTCACTAGTTAAGGACCAAAAATTTGAGACCACGTTGAGTCAGCAGATTCAGAGCAATAATAAGAGCTCTTGTGATACATGCAAAGAGAAGAAACTACAGGTTAATAATTCATTCGGGGAAAAGAGTGCACTTGCCATCTCGTCTCTGCTTACGAAAGACCTAGTGGAGAAGCGCGCGCCGTGGTCACAGCGGGGGACGCTCCAGGTTGAGCCCGAAAGCAAGGGTACATCGTACAAGACCCACGCACAGTCGGAATCGGCGTTACCCGACAGAAAGCACTGGCACGACGTCAGCGCTTACCTGGGCCTGGCCGGCTGCGTGGGCCCCCGGCAGCCTGAGAAGCTGGATGCTGAGTGTCGGGGTCCCCTGGACAGGCCCGGAGTCTCCTGTTACCACAAAGACGAAGCCAGTCTGGGTGAAATCGACACATGTGACGCCAGTTGCTGCCACCCCAGCAACTTCATCGTCGAGGCCCCGGGCCACATGTCGGACGTGGAGTGGATGAGCCTCTTCAAGCCTCCCAAGGTGCAGAGAATTGTTCGCCACAGATCTGTGTGCACTTGTTCAGGAAGTGCCTGTGGAACAAAATACAACTCAGCAAGGTCAGTCGTGTTCCAGGCCGCAGGCCCGGGGAGGCTCCCTGCAGGGCTTACACTAGCTGGGCCCACGGTAGCCACACCTGCCCGCCACACCTGCCCTTAGATGGGAAGCAGTGTTTGCAAACAAATGGTATTTAAGACAAGCTGTTTACCCTAAAACACTTTCAGCAACTAGTGGGCACTAATAAACATCCAGAGGGCTCCAGGTTAGGGGGGGTGGAGAAGGGAGAGGGGCAAGGGGGGTGCACAAAGAACCGGATGTGGGGAACTTCCTCCCATCTGCTATTGTGACTACCAGGTTTGAGCCTGGTGCAGGCTAGAACTAGGATCTGGGAATTTTACCAGGATCACCTATAAATCACATCTGCATATATTTTTGATTCATAAAATTATTATAATGTGAGCTATCAGGAACAACCTAAATGACTAGCTGTAAGAGAATAGACAAGTTAGGAAGTTACCTATTCAAAGAACAGCGTTTCATGCAGCCACTAAAAATGATTTTTAAATTATTTTTTAAGTATAACTACATGATAACACTTTCAGGTATAATTCTGAGCAAGCGGAATATAATTTTGTTAAATTGATGTAGGGAGGAGGGGCTAAGGAGGGTCATAGCCATGTGTGTTTACAAACACGTGGTCAGATTGAAAGTACTTTTATTTTCTTTATTATCATTTCTTCTCATTTCAAAAACATTTGCAGTAAGTGTTTGATTTCGTTTAGAGAAGCCGGGGAAGTTTTTTTTTTTAAAGGCAAGTCAAGATTTTCCACAACCAAATCCCTGACTGCAGCAAGTGTGCCCACCTCACGGGCCTCTCCTGAGCCCCACTCGTCCCTGGGAGCGGTGGGAAGCAGACCCGGGCCGGCAGGGCGTGGAAACAGCAGCCCGGCCCCAGGCGTGTGCGGAGACGGCGTCCGGGCCGGTTGCGGCTCATGCGCGGGATCAGGTGCAGATGCAGGGGAGCGGCAGGTATTTGGAAAAGTAGAACAGCTATTTATGCTCTTCATGGCGCCTGCGCCCGCCAGGTGTCTGTGCAGAGACGGCGTTCACCTCCCGCGGAAATGCCGTGCCGGGACGCTCCGAGGCCCAGGTCTCGTCCTGCTCGGTGGTCAGGAGCTGGGCAGAGACGCCCTATTTATTTATTTATTTATTTATTTATTTATTTATTTTTATTTTATTTATTTTTTTTTTACATACAAGCTGGGGTACAGGCCAGAGGTGTGGGGCGGCTAGAGGGTTCACCAGAGACAGAGCGGGGAGCAGAACAGGCAGATCAGAAATACACTGCTGAGGGGAGCAGCGGGCGAGGCAGGAGAGGTCTGCCACGCCATGTGGGATTCTCCCTGGCCGGGCGTCGAACTCGCGTTGCCGCTGCCGACAGCTCCATAGCACAGCGCTCAACCGCTGCGCCACCGGGGAGGCCAGAGACGCCCTATTTAAAACAAACAGGCAGGTCCCTTTACAGGTGCACTGCGGCTCGGGACGGTCCCCACCGGCCCGTGCTCAGTGGACATGCTGTCTCGTGGGCATCTGGCCGGCTTGGCCTTGGACCCCGTGGACGGACGCGCCTCCGCCCTCAGCCAGGCCGCCGGGCTCCAGCTCACAGCAGGCTGCTCCTGAGCTTGTGCTCTCCCCACATTTCCCTAGACTTTCGTGTTTCTGAAAATCATGCAAGAGAAAGAATCTTTGTAGTTAGCCAATTGGTGAAAGTTATTGGGTTTGTTTTTTTTTGAGAAGAAAATGGATTAGCTATTCGCATTGACTGCATTATTCGGCTCATTGTCAGAATTGCTGAGTCTCGTGGCTGAGTGGCGGCGCTGTAGTGACGGCTGCTATTTTTAAATGCAACCTAGCTCTGTAGTCTTACGGAAGGGGACGGAGTGTCTATATTGAGAGCCTTCTTTCAGTCATCACATTGACTTTCATAGGACTTTGTGATTAGAATTTCTTTCTGGCATTTACATTATTTGGATTATTCTTGGGTCATTTCAGAAGCCTGAGTCATTTAAAAATCATGCAGATGGTTATTCTGTCAGTTGCAAAATAAAAAAAAAAAATCACTCGTCACACTAAGTGTCCGCTGTTGGTGTCTTCTCTTCTGAGAGGGTTGTCCATCCCGACAGGACCCGGCTCGGCTGTGTGGTCCTCACTCCCGGACAAGCTCCTGTTGGGTAGTTTTAAAAGCACAGTGGTCACAGACTGAACTTCATATATAAAAAGAAATTCAAGTTTAAATTCAGAGTTTTCTGGGGCCTCCCTGGTGGCCTAGGGGTTAAATCTTAGGCTATCACCGTTGTGGCATGAATTCGATCCCCGGCCAGGGAGCTTCCCACATGGCGCAGCAGACCTCTCCTGTCTCCCCACTGCTCCCCTCAGCAGTGTGTTTCAGTCGATCTGCTTGTTCTGTTCCCCACTCCGGTGAGTCCTCTCACCCCCTCACCTCTGGCCTGGACCCCAGTTCTTAGATGCATAAATAAATAAATCTATTTATTTATTTACTCATTTATTTATGCATAGAAGACTGGACTCGAACTCGTGCTGCAGTGGTTGCCGATAGCTTCATAGTGCTGAGACAACCTCTTGTGCCAGCATGGAGATCCCAATAAATAAATAAATTTAAATAATAAATAAATTCAGAGTTTTCTCCCAAGGCCCTTTTGACCTCCCTGGCTTGAAAGAATTGAAGTGGCTTTGTGTTCAGCCAGCAGAAGCACGAACATTGCGTGACTAATACATGGCCAAGTAGACAGGAGATGTTTTTCAGTTTTTCCAAAGACAGGCTTCAGTTTCCCTTAGCGTGTTTACCGTCTGGCTTTATCGTCTGTGTCATCTGACGAGAGCGTTCACATCTGTGCCGCTGTTGCAGCTGACAGACAGGCCTGTGGAGGGAGAAGGCCCGGCCTGTGCTCACTTAGGCCTCGGGGCGCCGTGCCTGGCTATTTGGGGCACCTTTAGTGACTGAGCCAGGCTGAAGGGAGGGGCTGCGACCTAGAGGGGCGCCAGTACACCCCGCATTGCCCGCCTGCCTCAGCAGGGCCTTTTGCAGACCGTCAACAAAAGCTTTTATTCCTCAAACCAAAGACCTAGTACGTCCTGCCCCGGCACTGCGGGCACTGCTTCAGGGCACCGTCAAGGCCGCAGGTCTGTGGTGTCCAGCTCCCACCTGTGCAAGGGCACAGAGTTGCACGGCTCCTCCCCAGCCTCCCCTGCACTTCACACCGTCTCTGGGCCGCTTTGCTACCTGACGAGGGCCAGTGCTGGGTGTCACACCGCGCTGCCGGGGGCTGGTGACCGGAGCAGCTCGGTGTGGTCGGCCCAGACACCCCCAGAGGGCACCAGAGGCCCAGCCGGGCGTGTTTCCCACCCGCGGCTGCTTGAGTCCGGGATGCGGAGCCGTGGACCAGCAGGGCTGACCGTCTCCACAAGTTACCTGTTTACCGTGCTCACCCCCCACCCTTTTGGATGATCCCGTCTCTTGGACCTTCTTTTCTTTGTGGTGTTTTTTTTTGGGGGGGAGGGGGACGTTGAGTGAAATTTTTATTCTGTAGTTAATCCTTTAAGAATTACGTTTCAACTCTGCAGACGTGACATTCATTTTTAATGTCCTCAAATATTCTGTTTCAATCTATAACATTCTTCTCAAACCAGAGTCTCTTCATTTAACAAAAGGAAAACAACTTAATTTTTGGTCCCGTTCAGATACTTTTAAGTCTAAGAGCGTTGGCGGTGTGACTTCGTTTGAAAATGGACTTAAGATGTCTTCTGTGTTTGTTTTATTCACAGTGAGCTAATTGCCTTCCAGCACTCCCACTCCTCCGAGTCTTCAAAACCTCCCTCAAGAGAGGATGAGAAGCTGATAGAGACAGAGTCCTCCCCTGATAAAAACAACTCGTCCAGGGTTCTGCTAATCAACCAAGACACGGCGCTGCCCAGCGAGAAGGTCTGTGTGGGTTCCTGGCTCGGCGGTGCCCCGCAGGCCTGCGGCCAGGGTCAGCCCTTCCCGCCGGCCAGGCCTCGGGTTTCTGAATTCTAGACTTTAAGGTCCTTTTAAGGCAGCCCTTCCTCCCCGCCAAAATAATTGTGTTCTTTAGGCCACTCGTACTTTCTCACAGTAAAGTATAATTAAACAATACAGAAATGGACACCCAGAAAATGTTACCCAACTGGCCCGGCCAGCCCCTCCTTTCTCCAAACACCCCCACCCAGAGGGGCCTCTAAGGCTGGCTGGTGGCTGGTTGGCTGGTGGCTGGTGAGCTTACTCACAAACATTTCTCTGGAAATACATATCGATGACTGTGACGTACGACTGAAGGAACTTTGTGATTTCTAACATTCACGACTGAGCAGGCGACTAGTGCATTTATCTATTATTTTTTAAAGAATTATTCCTTTATTGTGAGATTTTTATTTTTTATTTATTTATGCATACAAGAGCTGGGGTGCAGGCCAAAAGTGCGGGGGCGGGGTGGTGAGAGGATTCCCCAGAGACAGAGTGGGGAGCAGAACAGGCGGATCCACTGATACACACTGCTGAGGGGAGCAGCGGGGAGACAGAAGAGGTCTGCTGCACCATGTGGGTAAGCTTCCTGGCCAGGGAGCAAACTCAGGCCACAGTGGTGATAGTGCTGAGACTTACCCCCTGGGCCACCAGGGAGGCCCGAGACTGACATTTAGATCTTTGCTCCTTTGATGAGAAAACCAGAGCGAGGCCATGGATGGGACAGGCGGAGTGGGCCGTGTCCCTCCCGCATGCTGTCATCTGGTGAAGAGATTCAGGAGCTGCATAGGGGTGGGCGGTTTCCTAGAGACTAAATGATGTGAGGAACAACAAAATTATCGATAAGTTTTGGGTAAAGAAAGGCAGAATCAAAAAATCTGTGACTTAAAAAAAAAGGCAGAATCAGTAATTTTTCTTCATTTTTTTTTAAAGATTTATTTTTTTTATGCATACAAACTAGGCTATAGGCCAGAGGTGTGGGGTGGTGAGAGGATTCACCAGAGACAGAGCAGGGAGCAGAACAGGTGGATCCACTGAAGTACACTGCTGAGGGGGGCAGCAGACGAGGCAGGAGGGGTCTGCTGCGCCGTGTGGGAATCCCCCTGCCGGAGATCGAACTCATGCTGCAGTGGCTGCAGATAGCTTCATAGGCTGAGACTTACCTTGTTGTGCCACGAGGGAGGCCCTTTTTTCCTCCTTTTTTTAAAAAAGATTTAATTTCAAATAATGAACAGGAGAAATCGCTTTAATTCAACAAATTTAATTTTTAAAAAGTTTCAGTTCCATGTTAGGATGTTTTGGGTTTTTTGACTTGTAGAGCTTGAGGAAGGAAAGAAAGAGGAGGGGGCGCTGCTGGAGGCAGCGGTTCTTAGGGGTGTCTCTGGACCAGCAGCCTCGGCCTGGCCCTCCCAGGACAGCTGGAATCTGAGCTGGGTCCCCGAAGTCTGAGGCTGCACCGCCCTCCAGGTGACTCTGATTCGCTTTTAAGTGCGAGAACCTTTGACTTAGGGAAAGACCAACTTCAAAGAATAGCCCGTCTTTTGGTTGTCTCGCCCGTGAAACTCGGTCACGTCTTCACAGCTGGATTATTTTTATATTGATCGTTCTCACTCCCTGCGGGGCTGGGGGCCCACGGCTCAGTGTTTTCTTCTCTGAGTTATATAATTTAGCCAAAGCCAAAGTGAACTTGTTTTTAAATATTCTATAGCTCAGTTCTAGACAAGGTGTCCTTGAGGCCTCCCAAGAAATCAATATATTGACTTTTAATTAATATTTTAAATGTACCAGAAGTAAAGGTAACCAGCAGTTGTACACTGAGGTTCAGATTTAACATTTACATTTTGCCACATCTGCTTTGTTTTTCTCGTTGAAACAGATGTGACAGGTTGGGGGGGGGCACCACGCGTGTTCTCCCCCCTCGCTCCCCCACCTCTGTCCCAAGGAGGCTTCCCTGCCCGCTGCGACACTTTGTCATATATAAGGAGGTGCGTGAGCTTTGTAGATGTTTAAAATGCCGCCTCTATCCTTTTGCTGTGTGGTTTGTCCGCCTCTGTCACTGCCTGCTGCCATCTGTCCTTGCTGTTTCTAGACCGAGCCTCTTCATTTTGACTGACTAAACCACAGTGCCTCTGTCTAAGCCCCCGGATGGGCAGTGGGTTGCTCCTCCGTCCCCCTGTGGTGGGTGCGGGTCTTCATCATAGGCAGAGTCTCATCACAGCTTCTCAAAGAAAACACCCTCAGGTCAGCTGAGCCACCTTTGGCGTCCCTTGGTGAGGAGATGGGGCCTGCGTCAGCCTCATTCAGGCTCACATCCCTGTTGCTTTGCCTTAGCTTGGGGAGCTTAGTGGAGTCGTTTCGTATCTTTGAGCCTCAGTTCACCTGCAAAAACACCCCCAGAGCATCACAGTTGCTTGACAGAAGTGGAGTAGTGTAGGCCCTGGCGCGCCGCGGGCATTTGGGTAATGTTAGTTCTTTTTGTGAGCATGGTGTGGAGAGGGGAAACTGGCAGAGGGATTAGAAGGAGATTGTTCCACCCACACCCGGAGAGTATTCTCCACGGACCCGTAATCAGCTAGAAGTGCTGCGTCATGGGAAGCGGAGCTGCGGCTGTAGGGCAGGTCCCCCACGGAGATGTGCAAAGGCCTCAGTCCCTCATGGGGGCGCAAATCAGACGCGACACTGCTTACTGCCTCTTGGCATCTCTGCAGTGAGAAGCTGGACTCTCACCAGGCGTCGTCTGGAGTCTGGAGCAGCTGCGCTTCCTCTGCAGAGGACGAGGGTGGGGACGTGAACGGTGCACACTCATGGGAAAGCACTTTGGCAGTTTCTTAAACAGTCAAACAGCCACCTGCCCGGTGACGCAGCCGCCCCCCTGCTGGAGAAGCGAAGCGTCCACGCGAGGACTTGTGCACAGATGTTCAAGCAGCTGGCTCGGATGAGCTGAACGCGGGAGCCAGCCCAGACGTGCTCCAGCAGAGGCGGTGGCGTGTGCACAGCTCTCAGCCCACAGCAGCGCGGCGCACGCACGGCGACGCGAGTGAGGAGGCAGACAAGCTGGACGTGCCTGCGCACAGCTCCGGCCGTGCGGTGCTGGCCACAGAGCAGACCGCGGCTGTGCTGGGGGGCCGCGGGGCGCAGGGTGAGGGAAAGCCTGAGCCCCTGGGGCGGTCTCGGGTGTGTACGTCCATCCAAACTCGCTAGGCTGTACCTGTCAGTGGCGCAGTGAATTGACAATTACACCTCAAGGTCATTCGGCTTTATCAAAGCTATACACATGAGGAGGAACATCGACTGTTCGTTTTCGGCTCTGAGGAGACCCGTTTTCTCTGTCTGCGGCTGTTTTCCTGCGGCTGCCCCGCCATGGCACGCCTGCGTGGTCTCCATGCGTGTGTGTTTGACAGTTTCTTTGACGTCTTCTGGATCCAGGTCAGTTCCATCGTTCATGAAAAATTAGAAATTCTCTTAATGAAAAAACAAGTGTTGGTGCTTTTGAGAGCGGTTAGCATGCTAAAAATTCAGATCTCTTAGTTGAAAATTGAACTAAGTGCACATTTCCACATCTTTATTGTTTTTTTCCCATATGCTTTAAAGTGAACAAGTCTTCCGTGTTAAAGTTGCATTTTGCAAGTGTTTTGACCTGGTGATTCTGCCTCAGAGTTGCCTTAGGAGACTGAACCACACCTAGGATTCTTTTATCACATGGATGTCACTTAATTAGTTGTAAGTTCTAAGTCAAATCTGCCTGTCTAGTATTAAATGGCCTGCTTCTGCTCGGTGATTACTGAAGTCAGCGGTTGTAGCGCGGTCACTGTTTGCGTTTGTGCTGTGGTGTTTGTAAGCAGGAGGGCTCTGAGAAGGCCTCTGGGTTTCACCTACGCTTTGCTGTTTTCCTCCCCAGGACGACTTTTCTCCCACGAGCAAGCTGCAGCGCTTGCTGGCAGAATCGCGTCAGATGGTCACGGACCTGGAGCTGAGCACGCTGCTCCCCGTCAGCTCGGAGAACCTCCTGGGCAGTGCCAGAGACGTACGTGCCCCCTTCCTCTCCCGCCCGCGTGCCGGCCCTTGGTTTTCCACGTGTCCTTCGGGGCAGGGCGGCCCTCTGTCTGCATAGAAGTCTCCGAGCCGCTAAGGGAGAGCCGTGCACGGTGGTTTTAAGGGGGAGGAAAAAGATTCAAATGCCAATGCCCCCCAGTGTCCTCTTGGTAATTATCTGGGCATATGAATATAAACCTTTTTGGGGATTTTTCAAAAGCATGTTATTACAGAAAATGTCAAACAGGCAAAAGAAAGAATAGTGGAATCCCTCACCTTCAACAGCCGTCACCTTCTGCCACTTTTGTTTTCTCTTCCTCCATCCCTGCGTGTTTTCCTCTGAAGCATTTTCAAGGAAAACCTGGACATTTCACTCATCACTGAAGACCTGTGCCTCCTCACGTAGCTCTAGCCGATAAGGACGTTTGAAAAACAGTCATGACATTGTCACACCCAACAGAATGAACTATAATCCTTTCTTGACTAGACTACATTACGTTTCCCCCTTTTTTCTCAAAAGTGGCTTTTTACTCTGTGCAGATCAATATGCAAACAATATGCAAACAAACATGCGTTTGGATGCGCCCTGCAGAGACACTCCGTCAACAACAGCCCCCTGCCCCTTGCTCCCCTCCCT
This sequence comes from Scalopus aquaticus, assembly GCA_004024925.1. NCBI lineage: Eukaryota > Metazoa > Chordata > Mammalia > Eulipotyphla > Talpidae > Scalopus > Scalopus aquaticus. The sequence continues at coordinate 9,683 of PVIJ01002222.1, read as the reverse complement.
CCCTCCCTCCCTCAGGCCTTCAGTTCTTGTTTTACACGCCTCTCACTTGTGGCAGGAGACTGGGGCTCTTGTCCCCCGGAGGTTCCACGGCCTGGGCCTGCTGGGTCTTCACCGAGCGCCGACCCTTCCTCTGGCCCTTGCCGGCCCCCCGAGCCGGTGTCAGGTCCAGCCTCGATCAGACGCGGGGTCAGCTGGGCTTTTGCTTGTCTGGCAGGACGGCTTCCTCGGTGGTGCTGCCTGCATCTGTCCTGCCGTGCCGGGGACCTGATCGTTGTGTCGCTTGTAGCTGTTCAGCTTGACGGGCCAGCTCAAGAGTTTGGCAGCCTGAGCTTCTATGGCATAAAGTTCTAGAGTTCGCTCAGTGATTTGGGCATCCCTCATCACGCCTAAATAATAGCGTGTGCATGTGTGTGCACGTGTGTGCACGTGTGTGCTCACTCCTCCAGGGCACAACTTAGTCCCCTCGTGTTTCTCATGGGCAGATTCACGCACAACCATCTGAACTGCATATTTTGCCCAGATTGTTCCTGAATACATCAGCTGTGTTGAAACAAATCCACATTTTCAAAGCAAATTATAGCAGAATCTGACGGCGTTTCAGCCTAACCTGCCTGACAGACTCCTGCAGTCCCCACGGCCGCGCACTCTCCTCTCAGCCTCCTCTTTGGGGTTTTATGTTAAACCCCAGCCTGGTGCTGTCTTCTCCCCCCTCCCGCCCCCGGAGCAGGGCCATGTGTGTTTGCGAGTTTGCTCCGTCGCAAGCGGGTCACAGAGGCGACAGCAACATCTCCCTGCTCCTCTGAGAGCACCTGGGGAGCCCCCTACCCCCGCCCCGGCGCCCCCGCCTGTGCACCCCCAGCACCTGCTCTCAAGGATGCTCAGGAAAGACCCTGAGTGGAAATGACAGGAAAAGGCCAAACTGCGAGCTCAGGTATGACTGAAAAAAGTGAAAGTTACTTGTTGGTGAAAACTTGCCTTAAGAGAATTTTTGAGCTAGGAAGCCCCAGAATTTCACAGGTGAAGAAAAGTAATTAAACCTCCAACATAACATTCCAGAAGGAGAACTGGAACACCATTTGCTTGGAAGAAACGTTGACTTCAGATGCAACATATTTTCCAGTGGGTTATTAGCTGATAGAGATGTGTGGAAATGGTTTAGTTAGCAGAGATCTATTTGGCAACCTGCTTTACAAATTCCTCCCTTCTGTACTGCAGACTGGGTAGAACTGGTTACAGAAACACAAACACTTGTGTAGAAACTGCTGGAAGCTTACAGTGAGCAAGCACTGTCGGCCTGACCAGGGCTTCCCCTCCGCTGCTAAGGACGCAGGCTGTTCAGAGCCCTTCTCTGCACCGTGCATTGCTGGGCCCGTCCCCGCCGCGTGTCCCGGGAACCGGCCCTGGACCAGCGGTGTCACTTTGGGAGCTTGTCCCCCAGGGACTGCCGCTCCTGCTGGACAGCGCTCTTTCCCAAGAGCAGAGTCAGAAGCCACCCAGCACCCGTAGCTCAGAGAAGCCAGGTGACCAGCTCCCCAGCCCTGGCTGGGGCGTTACTGAGCTGTTGCACAGAACAAGGACAACCTCAGATGTGGGAATGCTTCTGGAATATGCTGTTAAATGAAGAAAGCAGGATGGTATTCTACATGTGTCCAAAAGGGAATCAGAAAACACATGATCACAAACCATGTCAGACAACTGACTACTTTTTTAAAAACCCAGTAATTTAAAAATAGTCCAGAAAGGGAAGCCAGAGTGAAACACAGCAGCGCTCACCACATCTGCTGCCACAGCAGGCCACCTGCTGCTGGGCAGGGGCCGGGCGGGGCCGGCGGGGCTTTGGGTCAGTGCGAGGACCGGACACTCATCCCTAGTTGGAGGGTGTGGCAGTGACCCGTCAGGGCTCTCTCCCCTGCTGTGTCAGGGGGGCAAGGTCTCCGGACCCTCCTTACCATTGTCTTCAAATGAATAAAATACATCCGATTGCAAAATATGGGCAGGCATCAGATTGTATAATAAAACATGGAGGAGGCTGTTGGAGAGGAAGCAGCCTGTCCGTCGGAGCGGGCTGGAAGCTCCGAGAACTGCCCTAGCCCTGCTCCAGCGAGGGTCCCGGGGTCGGGGGGGAAGCCTGAGGGCCCGGGCTCCCCGAGCTCCTGAAGGCACACCTCCGGGTCTGCCTGTGCCTCTCCAGGCTCTGCTAGCTGTCAAGAGCGACAGCCTGGCGTAGTTGGCTCTTACCATAGGCTGTTGTTCCCGCTAAGGGCTCGCCCGTAGCTGTGGGAAGGCTGACAGGGCCTGTTTGATCAGGACACGAGCTGATGGCCAGCGTTTAGCCACAACACCCGCGGGGAGGCCACCGGACCGTCGGGCCCAGCGTGCGTGAGAGCCAGCCCACGGGCCCGACTGTATTTCACTGAGTCCCTCCAGTTTTTCTGAAGGCGTTTCTGTGATATTTGTGTATCGTCTTATTAGTGCGTTCGAGTTTTCCTATCTTGGGTACTGACTCGGGAGTTGCTTTGCAGGATTTAGAATTCTCAGAAGAGTCAGCTCAAAACACTACCATTCTCGGTAACTGAAGACAGCAGCAGCCCACCGCCGTGCTCCCGGAGAGGCTGGTAAGTCGCCTTGCTTCCTCACCCGGGTCTCAGCGGACAGAGAATGAGTAACCGGGGAGCTTGGGGAGGCAGAGGCCAGGCCAGGCGTCGGTCAGACCGGTCCCCTCTCCCTCTGACCCATTTCTGTAGACCTTCCCGATTCAATCAGTAAACTCAGGTGCTTGTAACAGACACAGATCGAACAGTTCTCGTTCTTAATGCACAGGACTTCAAATCTGAGGATGTGAGTAGTAGGCACGGAACTGGTATATGAGCGAACATTTCAGCGTTTTAGCTGAGTGTCTGTCTGGGAAGAAGTCTCTGTGGGGGTGTCAGGTTTTATAAAGGAGGTGTATCATCCACTCAGCACTTCCTTGATCTGTACGTCTTTCTATCAAACCCGCATCTCCCATGCAAAGGTCTGCAGAGTCCAGTTTGAGAATCAAAAGGCGTGTGGGTACCCGCGTGTCCACTGTGGGCCTGACCACGCTAGGAGCCCGATGGCCCTCTCCCCCACTGGCGCTCCTGGCCTTCCTCCTCCCTGCTGATTTTCATATCTGTGATGCTCTGCATGACTTAGGTTGGTGAAGAGCAGGATGTGTAGTTCAATTTTGTAGCGACCACGAGCTTGCAGCACATGATCTTAACACTTATTGATTTAGATTTTCTTGACTCTGTGTTTCCTTCCTGCAGAAGCCATTTTTCATCTTTGTGGAAGGAAGACGTCAATGTCTAAACCTTGAAAACAAAAAGAGGAGACCGATCTTTCATTAGCAACATTTACTACCAAGGGGAGCAGAAACTGAAAGTTAATGCGGAAACATCTGTATTTTATTGGTTTTCAAGTTGACTGTTTTCATGTATAAGAAATATTTTTCACGCCTAAGAATTTAGACCTTCTTGTCTATATACAAGCTTGTAATTATGCTGAGGGGGAGAAAGATGTCTTTGAAGATGCAGGTAAGGTTCAATGCTAGAGAAGCTGTTTAACGGTGTGAAGATCAAATTGAGAACCGCTGCATATAAAATGCTGTTTTGACGGTCTGACTTTTTAAGTCCTGTATATCCATTTAAATTATAACCAATAGCTTGCAAGAGCCAGCTCCAAATACAGGAGCGATTGCGTTCCTTGTGCTTTTAGCTCTGGACTTTGCTATGTAAAATAGACATCAAATGCTATGATATAAAATACGTTTTACTGGAGCTATCTCCTCGTCCATGATGGTGGAGCTCCTGTGCCAAAGCCGAGCGGAAGCCCCTCTTGTGGGAGGCCCACCTGTTTATACAATCTGTGCGGGAAGATCAAGTTTTATATGCCTTTTTTTTAATCATAAAAGACGAAAACTTTCATTTTAGCTCGTAAAGTAATTTAATGTAATTTTTTAAAAGAGTGTACTCTGTGCCTCTTCCTCCTGATCAACTTCAGTCAATAAAAAATATTTTTAATAATAAACAAAAATAATTTTCTTTGGTTCTTTTTATCATACAGGAGTAAAATAAGAAAGGTTAGTTTTTTGAGCCTGGCAAGTTAGTCTGCCCAGGCAGGAACGGGACCAGGGGTTTTAAAGCCCGCAGATACCAACATTCTGTTGTGCGCTGATAAATGCCTCTTTGTTCCAAGGTTTCAGTGTGACTTCGGAGATGGTTTCCTGAGTGCAGGAGCCTTTTTAATTCAGGTGCTGCAGAGAGGAATTGGGTGAGGTTTGGCTGTGTCCTCTATAAATCACTGCTTTCTCCCTCGCCTGGTTTGTGCAGAGTGAGGCTGAGAAAGGTGGAGCTGATTCTCAAACCACTGCCTCCAAGAAGGAAACCTAAAATGTCCCTGGCGGGGCTGACTTTCCTGTCTGAGAACCAAAATACTCAGTTTGCTCCTCCTCTTAGGATAGGTCTGTGGCAGTACGTTAACTTGCCTGGTGAGATCACTGATGAAGTGCTAAATGGACGATTTCAGGAATTGAGGGCTTTGAAAAAAGCCCAAAATGATTTGTGTATTTTAGTTCACAGAATTATGGTGTCCATAACATGTAGTCTTAATGCATCACATTATTGGGAATTTCACCAATTGTAATTAAAGTGGGAAGTCTTAATACTATCAACTTGTTATTTAAATAAGTCAGAAATTTCTATTAAAGAGGGGCAGTCTCGGGCCTCCCCAGTGGCGAAGTGGTTAAGTGCTGCGCGGTGGAGCTGCCGGCAGCTGCAACGCGAGTTCCATGCCCAGCCGGGGAGATGCCCACAGGGCGTGGCAGACCTCCCCTGCCTCGCCCGCTGCTCCCCTCAGCAGTGTTGACGTCCATCTGCCTGTTCTGCTCCCCACTCTGTCTCTGGTGAACCCTCTCGCCACCCCACGCCTCTGGCATGTACCCCAGCTTGTATGCATAAATAAGTAAATACTTAAAAAAAAAAAAGAGGGGCAGTCTCAGTATTTGATTTTTTTCCTTTGATTTTGTTTGGGGGGGGTGTATGTTTAAATAGTTGCAAGATAAAACTATATTTTAGCATTTATATTTCATCATTCTCATTCTTTCCTCTTAAGTGAATTGTGCAATTTGCCTGTGCAGAAATTATCCCAGCCATCAGAAGAGACTGATATAAGAATATTTTTAGAATTTGTGAACAGATCTTTTAAACAGAAATAGAAATCCCTCCAAAGAAAGAAATTCTGATCAGGGTAATACATAAACACTAAAAACAGTTTTATTGAAAAAGCGCTAATGGAGCATGTGCAACGCTGAGGCTCCGTGGGTAAGGCTGGCCCCTTTCGGGGATGTGGGTGAGGGCTGCAACTGTGTGTGTGCTGGCGGGCCCTGGACTGCTGGGCTCCCGCTGGGGCAGTTCCTTCCTCAGGTTAGATGTCTCAACCATGGTGGTTTGTTTTGTTTCTCTTCCACCATTTTATGAAGACTTTGTTCCTCAGTCTCCATTTCAGGAAGGTTTGTCATTCAAAGCCTTCAGCAGAATGATGTCAGTCACCACTTCATACATCACGGAGAACAGAGTGAATGAGATCGGATTAGGAAACCTTAGGCATTAATCAGGACCTTGCCTCCAAGGGAGGTCAAAAAGCAGCAGGTCTCTGAGAGTGGAGCATCAAATGAAGAGGGCAATTTGGTCCGGTTTGTAAAGGATGGTTTCCGGTTTTTCAGCCAAAGGCATGTTTAGGAAATCTAACCCAAAAAGAACAAGATGATCGGAGCACACGGTAAATACTGCTTTGCTGCCCCTGCAGACACCCCAGTGAGCAGGGCAGACTCACTTCCTGTTTACAGTCTAGTGGGAAGACAGACCTTAATCAAATAATCCCAAACATGATGAAAAACCGGTAAGTTTTATGAAATAAAGTCACAAGTCACTGTGATAGCATAGAAATGGGGGCATAGGTCAGGTTGGAGGGTTCTGGGAAGGCTCCTCTGAGAAGTGACATCTGCACTAAGAGCTGAAAGATGAGTAGGTACTAACCAGGCAAACAGGAAAAAGAGGGACATTCCAGACAATGGCAATAGCATGTGCAAAGGCCCTGCGGTACTTTCAGACCTGATGGACGAGGATGGCGCAAGATGAAGCCAGACGGAGTGAGCCTGGGACCAGCTCACACACCTGGAAACGAGGCAGGGCAGCTGTGCGGCACACGTCATTTTAATGAGCCCAAGGAGAGGCTGCGCTTGCTCTGGTATGAGGTCTCATTCGGATCCCAAATGCTTTGCCTTTGTAATACCCCAAGGGAAGCATTCCACAGCCCCAAATACATCAACAGAATCAGTAGGAGAACCAGGTCACCTACCTGAAGATGGCTGACAAATTAAGAATGGTGTCCCCTAGAATGCTCTTCCCCAAAACCAAGGCACGTGTCAGAATGAAACGAACAGGGAGACCCTTTACGCTTTTCCAGCTCTTCATTTCTCACACACTTGTTGAACGTTGCTCTGGGCCAGGCACCCTGCTGGGCACTTAGTAAGGCAGGGAGGTCCTTGCCCTCCAGTAACTCAAAACCTTAAGTTATAGTTCATTCAAGATGCGAGGTGCTCTGGGACCCCGACAGTTGTTGGGCATGGTGCCCGGCTCAGGAGTGGACTTTTTAATTTAAAAGAGTGGGAGCTGGCTGCTGACCATACGTCACTGTAGCAGAAGTTCTGGGCCCAGAGGGGCTGTTGACTGGTTTAGAAGAAGATGCTGTGTTACGTGCAGAGTTCACAAGGCAGCGGCTTTTGTTCCGTGTGGAAAAGGAGTCTGAGAAATAGCTGCGAAGTCAGCAGGCACCTTTATTGTCTTTACTGGACCACAGCCATTGAGGAGGGTGCTGAGGGGTACACAGGAGGTAACATACACAAAGGGCTGGCCAGCTGGCAAATAACAAACAAGGGATGAATGTTAGCTGTTGCTATTCTATTGTTACCCTGGTAAAGAAGTTTTTCAATGACTGGGCTAGAGAAAAACATGGCTAATTTCTCTCCCCAGTGGAGTGAGAGGAGAGCCTTGCAAATACAACTTTCGAGCATCCAGTGTCCCGAGATGGGGGCAGTGAGGAGTAGTAACTGACAAACCAGTTTCTACTCCTCCCTCATTGAGGGGAAGCCTTTGAACCTTTATTGGGTGATTTCACACCTGATTGTATTCTGATAAGAAAGCTGAGGCAGGCAGGGTCAAAATACCCATTTGCCTGCATACACCTGGGAGAATGTGTTTTTTAACTCAGACTTAGGACGGATAATTTAAAAAGCAAGCTGTTTTAAAAAGTCTCACGCACCTTCTGTGGCATTTTTAATGCACCCTGGTGACCCAGCATCCTGTTTCGCTCAGATCTGTCTGCAGACTGTCCCAGCCGTGCCTCTCCTGGTCCCGGCAACTCTTCTCTGCTCTGGCAAGGAGCCTGCAGTCGCTGAAAATCCATCCACAGGTGATTAACAGCTGCAATTACGTTAGAGATGCACGAAGAAGGAACGACTTCACTGTATGCATTTTGACACGTAAATTAATATGACTAGAAAGGAAAAAAAAAAGTCTAGTTGTGCTCCCATTGGTCAGATTCATTGAGGCCAAGTTTATTGCAATTAACCAGATCCTCGCCTGGTGTAGACAGGGCTTAGAGGAAGAGGGGGTGGCGGGGGTGGGGCGCAGGGGTGGGGTAGGCTGGTGTGCAATAGCTGGGAGGGAGCCGGAGCCGACCCGCCCCACCATTCCGGAGGAAGGAGGAGGGACGGGTCTCCAGCTCGGCCCCTGGACTGGGCGGAGGTGTGAAGGGGCCGGGGCGGGGCGGGGCGGAGGGGCGTGGCCGGGGCGGGCTCCACCCCCTCGGCGGGCGGCGGGCGCTGGCGGCGGCCTCGCGGTGCCTAGGCTCGGGCGGCCGCGGTGACGCGCTCAGACGCGCGGAGCCGGGCCGGGAGCGCAGGCGGCGGCAGGATGAACAGCATCAAGAACGTGCCGGCGCGGGTGCTGAGCCGCAGGCCGGGCCACAGCCTGGAGGCCGAGCGCGAGCAGTTCGACAAGACCCAGGCGAGCGGCGGGGCCGCGGGCGGGCGGCGTCCTCTCCCTCAGCCCTCGCGCGCGTCCCTCCGGGGCCCGGCCGTGGGGTCTCCCGAGCGCCCCGGGCTGCGGGGACCCAGCACCCCAGCCCAGCCCAGCCCCCTCGCTCCCGCAGCCTCGCTCCCGGGCCTCCGCCGCCCGACCGCGCGGCGCGCAGGTGAACCGGAAGCGCGCCGGGGGCTGGAGGCGGCCGAGGGCCGAGGTGGCCGGGGACCCAGGCGGCGGGGCCCCGAGGAGCCGGGGCCAGGTGGGGGCGGCCAGGTGGAGGGAGGCCGCGGGGGTCCGGGAGCCGGGGTCCGAGGCGGCGCGGGCCGCGGTGGCCGGCCGGGGGGCGTCCAGGTGCGCGGGGCCGGCCCCGCCCGGCCCGGCCCGCCGCCCCCGCCGCCCCCGCGCTCCCACCTCGGGGAAGCCGTGCATTTCCTTAAAGGAAGCTCCCTGTTTCCTTTTCTCCCGAGCTGTTTTCCACGGCCGCACAATACCTTATTATCTGCTGGGCGCGAAGTTTCACGTATGTAGCCAGACTTGTTTGCCCCAGCGCTGGCCCACGTATAAACAGGTTCACACCCCCTTATTAAATACCAGCGCCTGACAGACAGAAACTTCCTGGGGCTCCCTTCCTGCGCTTCCCACGCGCCGGGATCTCTGGCGGAGGGTGGCCTGCGGTGGGAGGTTATTTTCAAAATTCGCTCATGGCGCGGTGTGTCTCGTGCATCTGCCCGGCCCAGCCGCCACGGCCAGGTCCTGCTGTGTTTCTGTTCCTTTTTTTTTATTTTACAAGCACAGAGGTGTGCCGCGGCAGGGGGAGGGGAGGGCATACTTGTGTATTGGCCCAAATCAGTCAACCTAGAATGAAATAGCAGAAAAATTGTACTTCGGAAAGGAACCGGCGAGGACCCCTTCCTCACCAGCCTGGAGCAGGATGGTGACATTTGTGGCTGCCATTAGCAGCTCTCCCTGAAGCGAGCAGTGACTTCTGCGGTGGCTTTTAAATCAAATTAGCAAATGCAGCGTATAACTTTCATTTTGAAATATGGGAAAATGCAGGGGATGGTCTGACCTTTGTGCTGGCAACTACCAGGGAAAACACTGATAAAACCTCGAGGCATCAAGGCGTTAATGAAAGTCAGGTGCTGGTAGCAGCCAGGGGCTGCAAATGTATCCTTGTGGTCTCACCCTCACCTGGTGGACCACCTCTCTAGCCCGTCGTAAAAGCAGATGTGGCCTTTAAAGCCATTAATGCATAATTAAGTGTGCCAGGAACCTGCAGAAGGATGGGGAAGAAATATTAATCAGCAGAGAGAATCTGGGTGTTGTCAGAAGCTTTTTTTATTCTGTGACTTAGATTTTTTTTCCCCTTTGCTTTGGCGAGGTCTACAAAGGTCTGATGGCTGCTCGGAGGAGATGGAGTTTAAAGGACGGGTTCTTTGACTTTGCTCTTAAGTTATTATAAGTCGAGGGCAACTTTCTTGAATGCCAAAGACTGATATGGGACCACGCATTTTGGTGATTGGACTGGTCAATAAGAAGGCTTTGTTTTGGTTTTTGCCTGCTGGGTTTTTCTCAGGGACG